>JAVQJD010093697.1:0-12465 GCA_036023655.1 Nannoperca australis | reverse complement strand
AGTAAATGTTTCCTTGTGTGTGTCACTGTGTATGTTGTGACTGTGTCTGTGTTTCATGGAAAGAGTGCCGCGCCATAGATAGCCTGAGTGTCCTCGGGGGGAACTGGATGCTGGAGTACAATACAAGGCAAACAGCATGTAAACCTGTGAGATGATAGACTTTCCAGCCGCCCCCTGTGTCCAGTGCTGCACTCTTTCTTTTCCCCTGCCTCTGTTTGTGTCTCACCAATGGCACTTAACAACCCCTTCCTTTTCACTAAGCCAAATAACACACATTGATACAACCAATTGGATTTATGGAAAATCAACCAGAGGTGATGAAAACGAGTCTTTGCTTTTTGTTCTTGCTATCTCCGAGGCAATAAAGGTTATCTGCAGATCAGATTTTCCACAAGGTATTTTCAGTGGCAACGGGGTGGTTAAGTTTAGACGGCACAGGCAGTGTTTCAGCTTTCAAAAGGGCCCTTGAAAGTGACAAAGCTGCCACAGTTTCCCTTTGATGTTTTACTCACAAATATTGCCATGTGGTTAGACACAATGCAGACTATTACTTAATCACTTGACAAAATGCAATTAATCTGTTTGATGACAAGCGTGGAGATCGAGAACAATGATTCTGATGAAATGTGTTATCAGTTTTGATCCTGTCTGCATCAAAGCAATGAAAAGAGCCCCGCACGGGTTTTCGAGGCAGCATGTGATACAGAAATTCGCCTGAGTGCATGACACACACGCAATGTTTATTAAAATGCATGTAGCCCTCCTCTGTGGCGTGGCCATTGCAATTTCCATGATTGTTAAAGACACACTCCACCCTGGAGCAGATTTATTTTCACAAATGCTGGGTGAGGTGTCTGCAAGTCCTCCCCGCCCTGTCATTGTTTGTTCTGCTGTTAAGTGTGAATATGAGCAGAGGCCAGGCAGAAATAGAGCCTTTTTTAAGGGCTTCTCCTGCTCCACTGAGTGCTGTTTGCTGATGTCACGCTAACCCAACAGCTTTCCAGACGTCTGTAGTCCGCCGTGTCCATCGGTAGGGTGAGAACCAGACTGCGAGGCTCTGCGGTCGTCCTCAGAGTCAGAACACTTGGCTGTATGACGTAAAAGATGCCAAAAAGGCCTGCGTCTTTCTCCCTGATTCCAACACGATCTATTCATACATGCATAATGCACCAAACCGTTTCTAGACAGTTCTCAGTGTAATACATTGGTGTTAATAGGCAAAATGCATTAAGTCTTTTTCTGTGTTGTGTTAAGCTAAATTGCAAATGACGTGTGTGACCATGTTCTGTGAAGTCATAGTTATGTTTCCTTGTGCTGGTCTGTCTCTGTAATTACTCCCGTGCTCATGTCTGATTTTTGCACACATACCTTTTGTCTAAATGTGAGAAACTCAAAACAGCGACTCTTTGATCACCTGGACGCACACCAATGACAATATGTTGAGATGAATGCAGACTTTCCAATATGTGCTCCATATTGACTTCAAACAGATGCACACATGATGAATTCCCCGTCCAGACACTGAAGCATGCAGGGAATGAAATGGAAATCCTATCAAACTCAATACTGCATCATCTTGCGATGTTGCAAAAAGACAAACATACTGTCGGCAAACGCACAAAACAAACAATACCTCCATCTGCTCACATACATATGCACATGAGTTGCTTCTACACACAGAAACACACACACACCTCCCATATGAATCACCCTCCCAAGTGCTTAGCATCATCAGCATTCCCTGAACCAGCCTTGACTGCAGAGCACAACTGCCTGACACTAGAGTCTCAGGGGTCAAATGAAACGCACACTCTAAGTGCCACTTCATCTTCAAGGCATAACAGTGAGCAACAGCTCAAGAGCAAACTCAAATAGCACCGTGTTGTGTCAGCCATTGTGCTCCTCTCGCCAGTTAGTAAGCCGGCATGGTGGTACATTGTCAACCAGGGTCCTTTTGCACTTTACTTCAGCCACGCATGACTTCTCCCCAAACGGGCTCTTCTCCAACCCCTACTGTCTGTTTATGTAGACTACCACCGGGGCGGCAAGGAATGCGCCTCCAACAGGCTCCGCTCACACACAACTCTGAGACGGGGAGTCTGCCTCAACCTGCTGATATGAGCTGTTAGTGTTGTACTTTTACACAGGGGTAAATGTTTTGATTAAAAGGCCGTTACTATTTTGCTAGTCACAATGGCTTTGTAGTGGAGGGGTTTGCTGCCGTGCTGACGGATGGACGGCCGCTCCCTGCCTCCAGTGAGCGGTTGAATGAGAGAGGAGCTGTCATCGCCCAGCTGCCGACACTGAAGAGAGAGAAAGGCAGAGGAGGAGGAGGAGGAGGAGGAGGGGTGGAGGGGGGGTGCAGAGAGAGAGCAGGAATTGGATGGAGAGCCAGTGACAGACGATGTGTTGAAGTGGGAGAAGATGTCAGGGAAAGGAGCAGGCCTAGAGAACATGTGTGCTGGAAGAGAGGAGGTCCGTATTGGGTGCAGCTCACCTCACACCCCTATCCCAGAAGGCACTGCAGAGGGAGTCTTCATTACGTAAAAGGGGAGAGCAGGTGGTAGTATGAAGCACACACAAAGCCTCTCTACAAAGCCAGCGATCAACAGGCCTGCTGGGCTGTTAGAGTCCACGGTTAAATGCTCCAGTGACTCTGGGGTCCCATGACATGATGAAAAGTTTCACAGCATTCAGTAATGGGAGGACTATTATAATAGTTGCTACGCGTTGTGTTGGATGGCCACGTCAGAGGATGACGGCATGTCATAAATCCTCAGAACAAAAGGAGTAAATGGATGAAGCAGCATCTCTCTGAAGGGATGGAGGAGGAATTAATGGGGTATATTAAAGATGAGAGTTGCACACTCATAAACAGAGATCAGTGCTGATAGTGACATCAGCTGTGTTGGTCTTTGCGGCATTAGATCAGTTTGTTTATGCTTGGCTTCCTTTTCTTTGACTCACAAACAACTGTGAGCCATAAAAACACATGTCTATGTTCAAACAAGTCCAATTATAAGTCTAACTGGATACCTTGATGGCACTTTGCCTCAATAACCCTAACTCTTGCAGATATCCAAACTTGCATAGTGGGATGAATGAGTTCACATTAAACTAGCATTTGACTTCAACCACATTCATGTTCACATTTGAGATTCTCTAAAGAGCAATGGTAAAAGATGTGTTGTAGTCTGCGAAGACGATCTCTGTGGCTGCCAGGCTGCAGGTTATTGGTTTTAGAACAGTCGCACAGTGCCTCCCATTGGTGACTGCTGAAAAGTGCATATGGTGTTGATGTCGTTTTACCCGCAAATGTTAATTTGAAATGAAAACACAAATGAACAAAGATAATTTGTTTTCTCTTTAGTGAGCATTCAGTGTATGAAAAAAAGTGTAAACTGATTCTGGGTTTAACACTATATGATCCTTATGGAATTCCTTTACCACACTGTTGGTAGCCTATAATTCTATTCAATTCAGTTTTATTTATACAGCGCCATACCAAAACAAAGTTATCTCAGGGTACTTTTTCGTATAGAGCAGCTCAAGACCAACTGTGATATTTCCAAAGACCCAACAGTCCCACCATGAGCATGCACTAGGTGACAGTGGCAAGGAAAAACTCCCTTTTTGCTTTCATAACAGCTGAGGGGATGCTAAAATTGAAAAACAGCAGTGAAACAAAACTGAAAATGTTTTATTTCACAGTCCAAGACATTTATTTTCCCGTCTTTAAAAGCAGTGTGGCAGAGTTGTGGAGTCGGTTCGGGATCACAAACCCCTGAACCCACAGCAAAACAAGACGACCTGGCATTGGCTGTAGTTTCTCTGTCTCCAGAGCAGTGTGGTTGTACACTACTCTCACTCTCACAACTTCACATTCAATTGTGAGTCATGTAACCATCAGAAGTTTTATGATTGCCCCTTTATTCTGGGGTATTTGCAGGGCTCTGGTAGAGAATCATCTTCCACTCAGCCTCAGTAAGATGAAGAAACTTCCAGCAGAGCGAGAGAAGTGTCACTATCTGGAGCAGGCAGCTGGTTCTAAACCTCAAACGGCACTGATCAGTAGAAATGTTCAGTATGCAACAGTAGAAATTATCAATCGTTCCTTGAGCATGATTTGCTTTGGTGTTTAGGGTAATGCAGCATAAAGAAAGGGGATACACAAAGTAGTGATAAAGGCTGGCTGTCATAGGGCTGAACCTGACACCCTGGAGACAGTAACACACAATCCTTTTTACCTCCTCTGTGAGGAGCTGACGCATGAAGCACCTACAGCATCCTCCTCATACCTCAGAGGTGTGACAGGAAGCCATTGTTCAAATATCAATCACAACTTTCCAGAACTTTCTGACAAAAGAGGCTCACACTAAGGCAACCAGGGGGAGCTTTAGTAGCTACCTGCGCAGCTTGCACAAGCTGGACCACCTCTGTCCCGCATTACACTGCAGTATATGACACTGCTTGCATAGTTCATATATAGTATGATATCTTGTACCATTAATGTGAAAATACTACACATATAGATATTTCTGCATATTCTTTCTAATAGATTTGTGTTAAACAATATTTTGTTATATAACACTCACATGCGTGAATATACTTGTACTATTACTCTTATTTTCCATGTCTTTACTTGCATCAATTTTTCCCCTTATATACATAACATGTCCAAGTACTGGATTTGTAAATTGTGTATGTAACACAAAAAAATCTCTTTTTTTTAAAAAATAAATACAGTTTCCTCTGATGTTACTGTTGCAATGCACTAAATTACCCCACGGTATCATTAAAGTTTAATTTAATCCAGTCAGATCTAAAAGTTGAGCCGTTTAAGTGTGGGGAGGCAGGGATGAAAGTAATTCATTGCAGTATTATCACATTAAATAAAAATAAGAAACAACCCAAGATGATGTAATTTTCTGAGCATTTTAATGGAGAAGGGGAACATTATTGTTTATGTTAAAAGCAAATGAACTGCAGCAGCATTCATGTCTTATACTCAAAGAATGTTGATCCAATTTGGCTCTTGGGAGGGCAAAACAATTAGGTTGTTCCTTGTTTGTGTGTGGCCTACAGATATTTTGACAGAAATCCAGCAGGTTGTGTAACCCATAAATGAAGCACACACGAGTAAACATGAGCACTTAATTGAAAAAGTACTGTTTAAGTTAAACCAGTTCAGGTCCAGCTGGGGACCTACGTTGCTTGTCAACCCTCATCTCTCTCTCCTCATTTCTTGTCAGCTCCACTCCACTGTCTCATAAAGGCAAAAATGCAGAAAAACTTCCCCAGCCAGGACTTGCAAAGAACCACAGGCGATGTCTGCCTGGTAATACCGTAGAGCCCCACTGATGCTATTGTTTTGTCTATCAGAGAGAACTTACAAGTTTATTTTTCCAATTGTAAAATGACACACTCACTACATCTCTTGGCCTCTTCAATAATGCTAAGTTGAAAAATGAATATCATAGTCATGTGATATTTTAACTCTCAAATATCCACATTAGCCTCAGTATTTGTTTGGACTATAATGGAATCGACTATTGTGTTTGTTCGTGGTATGGATCCCTAATAAGACTTTGAAAGAATATCTTCAAGTAGTGAAGATATTCTTAGAAGATATAGTAGTGGAAAGTGGTGAGAGTTGTGGTGTGGTCATGCTCCAGTGGGTTGGACCGTATAAGACTCATGAGAAGAGGCTGCCCTTAGGAGACTAGATCTTTGGTGGTAGAGGGAGATGTCCATCAGTTGTAGGTTTGTTGGTTTAATCCCCAACTCCTCCTGGCCAGATGGCAAAGTATTCCTATGCTAGAAACTGAACCCTGTATGCCTCCTAATGTATAGTATGTTTGTAGTGGGAATAAAATTAATGTAAAAAAAATAATTCTGTAATGCAATGCCTCTGTACTTACAGCTCCACTGGTGGAAGACTGATGGCTTCTTTTAAAATGTGATTTCTTACAATTCATGTTATTTAAATTCAGATAGAGTACGCCTGACTGTGAAAATATCAGGGATATCGTAAGGTCCAGGACTAAATTGTTTGATTGATTTTTCTTTCTTCATAAATGTATCACAGTTTTTTTCAATGAGCTAAACAACATTTTGGGGATGGGAGTTTGCCATGGTTTGCTCTGCTTATTTCACAGCAGCTTCTGGTTTCCTTATAGATTTAGCTTAAGAAAGTATACTTCAGTGAACATATTACATTAATAGTTATATTACTATACATTAAAATATAAATAAAATGTAAAGTTACCATTTTAGATAATCCATGAGATAATCAAGGACACTGGTCTGGCTCCTGGAATGCGGTGAATCGCTCGCCGATGTCACCGATGGATAAATCCCAGGAATGGTAGTCGAGCGCAGATAAGAACAGAGGTTAGATAGAATATGGCTCTCTCCAGAGGTTTGAGATGCTGTCAAAAGGTTTTCTCCTGGATACCTGTGCTTATAATAACCTCCGTGGTGTTGTGGTCATACTACGCCTACGTGTTTGAGCTATGCCTTTGTAAGTATGCGAAACTGTGTTCGTTTGTAGTGATTCTGACCGTTTAATTGTAGCTAGACATCGCAGATTGCCGCACAGCAGTGTTGACTAAAATAACGTTAAAGACAGAGCAAGAGCTAGCAAACTAGGCGGAAGTGGTTTAGGGTGTGTGCTTTTATTTGGTTAACCTAACGTTTAGCTTTTAAAAAAGAAAAGTGATACATTGTGTAACATCTCATTGCCACTGAGAAGTCACTGTTAACTCTATTTATACAAAGACCGGTTATTGTTGTGCCTCTTAGCTACAACCTGTCAGTCTGGCTAGCTGGTTAGCCGGTAAATGTTGTCTTAGTAGAAACGGTTAGTTACCCTGTTGCTTGTCTGGCATCCGGCGTGTGTTTTTACGCCATATTCTTGTTTCTACAGTTACACTCAGCAACCCATTGGAAAAAGGTTAGTTACTCACTATTTGTGTTATACAAGCGGCGTGCGCTGCTAAACAATAACCTGCTTTAAGGTTTTTGGTTGTTTTATAATGTAATTGTGCCTGCTGTTTTGTGCTTGCAGTGCTCTATCTACTGGTATTTCATGTTTGCTTTGTGATGTTCACCTGGACCTACTGGAAGTCCATATTTACCTCTCCTGCATCACCATGCAAAAAGGTATCCTGATCTGTTAAAGATGACTGTTATTGTAACACATAGTAATTCTGTAATATAAAAGAAATCTGGTGTTGCTCATGATGCCCGTTGCTCCAGTTTCAGCTGTCGTACTCAGACAAGCAAAGATACGAGATGGAGGAGAGGCCAGACGCTCAGAAACAAGTCCTGGTTGAGATTGCAAAGAAACTTCCCATCTTTACTCGAGCTCAATCTGGAGGTCAGTTTTCTTGTAAGGTTATTTGGATTTCCCCCCCTGCAAGGATGTGATTTCATATGATTTCATTCACTTATTTGCCATATCTCTAAACCACAGGGGGTAACAAGGAAGGTACACTAGCCACAGTTCGTCATCTCGCACATAATCCGTGTGCGTTGAAAGCAAAGTAGGCTAGGGCAATTAGCTCTGTGTGTGCCCCTAGCATACCCATCCAGAGTAATCAGCCAATGTATCTCTTTCATTAGTGCTGATGGCTAAGACTAAGTTCCAAGCTGCAGGAAGTAAGTGAAGGGTAAGCTCGGCTCGAATGTCATTCATTCAACTAGCCATCATCTTGTCTCCAGCTATCAGGTTCTGCGACCGCTGCCAGGTACTGAAGCCTGACCGCTGTCACCATTGCTCGGTTTGTGAAACGTAAGTCACTCTTTTCTCCTCAGTCCATTCATCTAGAGAGATTGCTCTAGGCAAGGAGATATTTGTTGGCCGGGGACTGTCGCGATAATTAGAAGGTGCTGCTTTATTGGCACACTATCTTCCAGTAAGAATATCCAAATGATCAATCAGAGCAGAGTTTTACCTAAAGGAATCAGCAATCCGCTGTCAGAATACATGTTGTTTTGAAAGTTGGACTGGAAGACAAATTGAAATAAGAGTTTTATGATGTGAGAAATGGTATTGAGGTAATTACCAGTTTAACATAGCTGACATACTCTCAATATAAATAAATATTTTGTGTTTTTGTTTTAAAGATGTGTCTTGAAGATGGACCATCACTGCCCCTGGTAAGTAGTAATCTAGCCTGACTTTTCCGTGATTGTGATTTGAATCTATGCTTTAATTTTGTTCTGACACCAGAATTTACTTTTCTTTTAGGGTGAACAACTGTGTGGGCTTTGCCAACTACAAGTTTTTCCTACTCTTCCTCTCGTATTCCATGCTGTACTGTGTATTCATTGCAGCAACTGTCTTTCAGTATTTCCTGAAATTCTGGGTGGTGAGTGTTATTTGTCTCGTGCTCAACTTCTCGTACTGTAACCGAGTCCTATGACACGTTTTACACAGTCAACACAGTTGTAATTCCACAAGAACAGAGAACTAACTGTCATGAGTTGTTCTCATTTAAAGCGCATCATTTCTCTTAAGTTTCTGGTTCTCCTATTTCTCTCTCTTCCAGGGGGATTTGCCAAATGGACCTGCAAAGTTCCATGTCCTCTTCCTTATGTTTGTGGCACTCATGTTCTTCGTCAGTCTCATGTTCCTTTTTGGCTACCACTGTTGGTTGGTGGCCAAGAACCGATCCACTTTAGGTGAAGTTTTCCATATTATTATTATTATTATTATTTAGTTCAGTTTAGCTGCTCTCTCACTACCTAAGTGACCTACAGTACCCGTCAAAAGTTTGGACACACTTTCCCATTCAAGTGAATGGGCCAAACTTTTGACTGGTACTTATTATTTGCTGGGAGCAACTTGTGTTATAAATGTAGCTCTTGATATGTATTTATCTTCACACAGAGATGTGGAGGATTGAAGCATTAAGGCATATTCTGACCACCGGATGTTTTTCCTCTTCTAGAGGCCTTCTCAGCTCCAGTGTTTGTCAGTGGACCGGACAGAAATGGCTTCAATGTCGGCATGCGCAGAAACCTGCAGCAGGTATTTGGAGAGGAACGGAGACTGTGGTTCATTCCTGTCTTCACAAGGTGAGTAAGATGCATCAGTCTCCTCTTCTCGCTCATTTTTGCATTTTTAATGCACCTGTACTCTTAACTCTTGGACATGGCTCTATAAAAGAAACTTGGTTTGCATTATACACTTATAAAATACTGAACCAGAGAACAAAAAATAATAAAATAATAATTTCTAAAAATACAGGGGTTATGGATAGTTGACAGGGTGGACAGTCTACGTTGATTTGCATGTAGCAGCATTGGAGCTAATAAAGAGTAGAGTGGGGGATTGGATCAATGGATGGGACTAGGTACTATAATGGTCATGGTTCCTTAACTAGCTTCCATCTTTTGTACAATATACATATCAGCCAAGGGAACGGCCACTACTTCCCCTTGAAGAATCGGAGTTCTGAAGTCCAGAACCCCTTATTAGCTAATGAGGACACGTGGGAGGAGTCAGATGACGGCTCTGAGGAAGGAAGCCTGGGTGAGTCACTTTCATTTCGTAATATTTCGTCTGTTCTCAGTAGTTCAGACAATACTTCTCAATATATTACAACTGAATCAGTAACCTTTTTAGCATTGATTGTACAAATATCTTTTTTATTCGTTAATAAATGTCACAGTATTTTCAACGTCAACCAGGACAGGTGTCACCTGATGATAAACCTGATCAATGTTTCTCAGTAGCAGGGTCTGACGAGTGTGTCGAACAATAACACATTTACTGAGGTTAATATTTCACTACAATAAATATAACACCTAATCCATAAAAAATATGGATTTTACCACAATGTTAACATGATTTGAAAGATTTCTGAAAAGGAGTTTAATGTGAAATTGTGGCTTAGAAAGAGTTTGTAGTTTAGTACATATAACAGTATTTTTTTTAAACTTCTTTCAATTCAATTAAAACGAAATATTCATTATCATTATTGAATTTCAAACAATTATGGTGCACATTTTAACAAGCCTCTTGAGCTGCCTAATGTCCCACTATAATCCTAAAAGCATTACCAGTCCTGCTAATGAGATTATTAATCTACAGTAAACAATTAATAATTATAAAACCAAATGAATTATCAATGCACTTCACATTCACATGAAACGTGGGAAGCATTATTATCATCATCACTGCGAACCCACAGATGCATCTGCCACAGTTAGAAAGCACCACTGACGAACCAGCCTCACAGCTAATTACCAGTTTATTACCGTTTTTATTTTGGTCAATTTTCACTTCTCAAAATACTTTGCACTTGTACTTGGTGGTGATTAGATAAAATGTGGCAGTTGGCAAATGCAGTAATCTGTTTACTTTTACTTTCCTCTCAAGCTTTCTACTCGAACAAGGGCTTCCATGTCCCATTGTTTTCCAGTTCAACATAAAATTGAAAAGCTTCAGTAGCATACTGAATTATGCTATATTAAAATATAATAACTTTACCTCGCTGCATTTCTACCTATTTGATTTCTCCAATACCAAAAAAAGATGTGCCCGGAAATCGACAAATGCAGTTGATCTGGATCCGTCTTAAGTCCCCACATTGTAATAGTAATAATGTAATAGTTTTGTTTAGTCACACCTAAAAACAGAAATTGAGAAAGTATCTGTAGAAACTCGCCTTCCAGCACCCACCATAAGCAGCTAGGAGGACACACTTTGTCACCGTGGAGGTAAAACAAAGTGCCATAGTGAAACACACAAATGTTCAAAACCTCTGTGCTCAAATTCAGTAATCTGGTACCACCTGGTGGTCACATGCAACATAATAATAACTAATGTGTGAGCTGAATCAGTTCCAACAAACACTCATATAATGCAAGCTGAAATGTCTTTATCTTTTGCTGTTTTTTTCATTCCAGTGGAGGACCAAGACCCCTCCGTCACCATAGAGATGGAGGAATAGTAATTTAATGTAAAGACAATTTACACCGGTACGGAGGATGTAGATTAATATCACTCGCATTACGTACCACGAGGAAAAAGCATTCCAAATCATGTGGATGTTCTGAAACTCTGAAGCAAATTCTGAAGGGGGCCGAAACGTGTGGGTTACAACCTGCATTTGGATCGTCATTGCCACTGTTACTTGGGTGTTTTACTTAATGGTGTACAGAGCAAGTCAATGGACAACCAGTAGCATCACCTCTGCTCTCATGGACAACATTATCAGTTTGATTTGATAGAAAAAAAAAAAAACCAACTCAAATATTACATACAAAAAGGCAACTTTTACCATGGGTCGCATATATCTCCCTCTGGTTGTTCATCTCAAGGCACCTTTGGGATTAAATTACTGTTTATTGAGAAGCTTCTGTCTGGCACTGTACTATTTTATACGCCTCTGTTTCAGTGTTGGGTCGTGAGTTTACAGTGTTGCACCTTTTAGAGCCTGGTCCGTACAGAGTGGTATCTACAATTGACCTCACACTCATAATGCTCCAGAGGTCTCTTGTAGTGATTCAACTGTCTGACCCACCAGTTTGGGTCTAGCAGCATATTAACATAGGATTTTACTCCTTTTTTTCATTTTTAAATGAACATAAGCATATTAGAATACCTGACTTAACCCGCGCCTTATTAATATATTTATTCTTGTGTTTTGGGAGTCCTTTTCTCCTAAGAATGTATCCAGCACCCTGCTCATAAGTAGACTGTGCCAACATTTTTGGCACCTATTTATGAAAACTAATGGTGACTAATAAAAACACAACTAGCATACATTTGTAGCTTTGGTTCACAGCTCCAGCTCATTATGTTTGAGCTGTATTATGGCAAACTTAATATAATGTTTCTCATTTTTCAGTGGAGTCGTATCCTGAATCTACTCTATATCATGACTTAAATGATGTTGGCTTCAGTATGTAGGCGATATACTGCAATAGACATTACATTTTTTTAAAATCACAATCTTGTTTTCTACAATTTTGGCCATCCCCCGTACGATAACACTTCTGGGTGGATGCACAGTGATAGGACAGTAAAGTGACACTAGCTTTTGTCATAGGCACAAAAGCATACATGGGAGAGGAGCGTATATATATATATAAAAAAATAACTGATCCTCATCCACTGGTTGGTAGAGGTCAGTGGTCTTCTGCAGTATGTCCTAATTTTTTCTACCTGTGTTTATGTATTTTGACATTTTTAATACCAATGAAACGGATTCTCCTAATGGAGACTGTTTAGATTTTTGGACTTGTGTATTTAGCCAGTGGACTTGGTAGAAAACCATTTTCAGTAATTGAGTGCACCCATTTCTTCAGTATAAGCATAAAGTTAGGTCTTTTATCAAACCTTTGATCTTGACACTTTAACTTGCATAATCATGTTGGGTAAGCCAAATCAAATCCTGCTCATGTCTGAGAAACACATACCATAACATACATAGCTCATTTATTGATTTA
>JAVQJD010093695.1:0-19384 GCA_036023655.1 Nannoperca australis | reverse complement strand
GTGTGTGTGTGTGTGTGTGTGTGTGTGTGTGTGTGTGTGTGTGTGTGTGTGTGTGTGTGTGTGTGTGTGTGTGTGTGTGTGTGTGTGTGCGCGCGCGCGATTTAAGCACAACACAAGGCAGTCACTGAACAGTTTCTGGTATGATCTGGAAGATTCACCCTCTTAAGCTGTTTATGAATAAGGTAATGCCTCAGGAGAGCATCAAGGGCCACTAATGTAAAACTTAATCTAATGATTATATTAATATTTCAAAGCAGGTGTAAGGTTTTTACTTTACTTATTTCCATTTTTTTGTTTTCACCAAAGGGACATTTGTGTCTAATGTAAAACTTTACTGGATGATTTTGTTCATATTTCAAAGCAGGTGTAAAGTTTTTACTATACTGATTTAAATTGTTTAAATTTTAAAGGGACGTGTGTCTGTGCTTTTCTTCAGTTAAGTGTTTTGATTGAGTGTGTTTTGTTTAAAACGCTTTCGATTTCTTGAGACCAAAAATTGCTTTAATTGTATGTGATATCAGACGACGGGGCCCACATTGACCACAGTTTGTGTGTTTTTTAATGATTAGCGTCTCATTATCCATGACCACAGAACGATTTGAGCGTGCGTTCGAGTGTTTGTTGCTTTGTGTAAATACAGTATTAACTAGTATCGAATGTTATTCTTGAGCGTGGTTATGGGATCATAAATTTATGAGTTGGTTTTGGGGAAACCCCAAATACAGAGTGACCGCTCGATAAATGGTTCTATTATTGGAAAACGTTTGGCCAAGAGCAGCTCCCACATTTCTTTCTAATTGCAGACTTTTTTCATTTTCATTTAATTGATTTAAGGCATGGTCATAAAACAGTTTCAGAGATAATTAGCTGAGATGCACACATTATTTCTCTCTCCTTCTATTCCGTTTTGTACAGCACAGGCAGACTGTTAACTCTTCATACTGAATACACTTCCAGTATGTTTTCCGCTAAGTGTTTTAAGCCTTTTTTCTTACACCTAAGCTTTGAGTCAAGCAGTCTGTGGAGGTGGAAAACAGAATGCGTACCAAATCACATGCTACACCTGTAATACCTGAAACCTAACTTCACTTTGCCTGTACTATCTCTGAGTCGCCTTACACCACACGCTCGCTTCCACATTAGGAGTGCAGTGTTTGCATGTGACAATAACCTGCCACAGTCCAGGGCTTGGTTCGGCTCGCTGACCTGCTGTGAGGCCTTTGCTGGACTCTGCGTCTGTGTGTTTATTTATCTGTGGGACAGTTGTAAATACCAAACTTTTTTGCACGTTTCTTTTGCGTGTGTGTGCCCAGTGCATGTTTTGGGGTTATTTGCTTGCATTTCACCGATCTGTACAGGTAACCGCGGCAATGCATGCTTGCTTGCTAGTGATGGAGTCTACACGACGGCGTGACTGGCCAACTTGTGAGTGTATCTGCTAAGTGTGGCGACTCTCGTGCGCTGACCCTGCCGCGGTCTGTTTCCCGAGGTCACCTTTCTCACAATCTTTTGACTGCACTGTAAATATTTAGTTTTCAAAGTGAAACTCGACACTCAAATATATATATATATATATATATATATATATATATGCAAATCATCTTTACCGCTGAGCTTTGTGAATGACTGTAGCAAAACTGTCGACAAAACTGACAAAACTGTCGACAACAATATTCCTGTGCCTTAACTCCTGTCCAGGCGGCCCTCTCCACATCTTTCCATGAGATATTTGGTCTCTAATTTGTGCAGACTGCCAACTGGCAAATCATTGGTAGTATCTTTTAACCTGACAGTACTTATTTTCTCTCTTTTCACTATTATTGGCTTACTTACATATTTATTCTCATTTGAAGAAGTTATTTATGTCTTTCCCTCATTCCCTTTTTTAGAGGACTGATACTTTTCAGCCTCTCTGTCCACTATAATTTTCTTTCTTGTGTTCACATAAATATCGCCTCACCCTTTGCCTCCTCTGTTTCTCCTTTTCTCTCTGTCACTCCCTTTCTCTTTCCCCATCTGGTTTAATCTCTCCCGAACCAAGCTGAGCAAAGAGCAAAGCTGAACAGCCTGGCATTAATGTTAGAACCGCTTTGTAGAGGCATCATCTCAAACTGCCAACAATTTGTAGCTCCGCACATCAGTCCAAACCCTAAACCTGCAGAGGACGGGTGGCATAAACAGAGAGCGAAGCTTTGCTGTGGGTGCGCTGCCTTGTTTTGATGTTTACGCTCTGCTTCTTGTATGTTGAATATGTACACCAGTGACAAGCTGTGACTTGTGGCACTGTCACAACCACTCGGCTGTTGATTGCAGCGTTGACTGATTGAGATTTGGGCTGATACGCGGTGGCATTTGCACGTGTACATGCACAGATTTTCTCTCTCAGGCTGCCTCTCGCTCTCTCTGGCGGCGCGTACAGCAGCAGATAACAACACTATTTGTGTCCCTGGCTACGATGGAAATAGGCATTAAGCAGAACCAACACTTAATGCGGCTCCGCACGTACGTGTCTGCTCAGATGTACGATTTGCCTATGTGTGTGTGTGTGTGTGTGTGTGTGTGTGTGTGTGTGTGCGAGAATGTCACCACTTTCTGTGATGAACAGGGTCTCGGACACTCGCTGACCTTATGGCGAGCAGACACACACACACACATATACACGCACAAGCTCGCAAATTTACTCTGCCGTCTTATCATTCAATCCATATTCGGTAAAACATTAACAGTTAATGTTCATCTCAGTGGTTTAATATTTGACCTTCCTCTCAAAGTGAGATCTGTCTTTCCCACTTTTGGTTTTGGTCAAACTGTGTGTTTGTGTGTGTGTGTGTGTGTGTGTGTGTGTGTGTGTGTGTGTATGTGTGTGCGCGCCCTTGCTTTGCTCTTGCCCAGTAAAATCTGGTTCAAGGCTCATTTCCTAATTACAGTGCTGGCCAGAGCTAATTACAACCTTAGATTAAGAGCCGTTTCTCTTTTTTTACGGACCCACTGAAATGCAGCAATTTGTGGTGGCTTTCTGGGGTGAGCATCCTCCCTCTCATCCTCCTTCTCTACCTCCCCCTCTCTCTCTCTCTTTCATTCTCCATTTGTCATTCTGTGCCTCTCCCCGAATACTTCACTGGAGTTGGTTTAGGAATTTTGGGGATTTTGGGCTTTTTTTCAGATTTTCCAACCAGACTGAGAAGGTAAAAAAAAAAAAAAAAATAGCAAGGTTCCATTTAATGTAAATATGTTTGAAAGTAGTTTCTTTCATACCGTCTTTTATTCAGAGGGTCATCTGCTTTACAACATGCACTGGTGACATCTGACAACAGCTAGCATGTGTGTGGATGTGGACACGGAGGACAGCAGTTATTTGGGGTTTGAGCTCAAGCTGGGGCACTCCAGAGCCCTCAAATCCCTTCGCATGTGTGTGTATATTTATGCGAGGTTTTGAAGTGGTTCTTCTGAACGCATCATTTGGCTGCATCTGCGAGCTCTTCTTCAATTTAACTTGGCAGGCGTACGGGCTGGGGTTTGCCTCCACATACCGCTGGGTCAGCATTGATGTGTGAGGCTGAGGCTTTTGAAGCCGGGGGATTTATTTAAGACGCCTCTTTGAGAGAGCAGCCCCGGTTGTCGACTGGAGGACGCCTCCCCCCTCTGCGCAGCACCTGAGAAGGGGCACGCTGAGGCCTTTTAATTCTGACCGAGGGAGAATTTGTGCATCTTGAATCCTCTCTCTCACTCTCATAGACTCCTCGCTAATTGTGATGAGCCCTCGCTTTCACATGGCTTTGAGAAAAACAAACACACACACGCACACATATTCACACACTTATTCCAACTTTCTGCCCTGTCGACTCCCCTATCTGTGCCTGCTGTGTGAGTGCCCCACTCTTGTCCTCCTCTCCTACCTCCCCATATCCCTCCCCTCCTCCCTTCCCCAGGCCTCCTCGCCTCAGCACCTGACTTTTAACCCTCTTATCCCTCTGATGCAGCGGGTAAGATGCATCAGGCACTGTCCCTAATTGGCGTCAAATGGAGCTCTGGCAATACGAGGCACGATGTGAAAATCCTCGGCTCTCAGCCAGTTTGGAGAAAGAAGAGTGTAAAAAAAAACACACAAAAAAAACAGTGTTGTGTTCAAAATGTACAGGCTCCTGCAAGATGCCCAGCAGATCATGTATCAACACAAGAAATGAAAGAACACAACTGTCAATCATCTTCAGTATTAGATTTAGACATCAGTGCTCTTTTCCACCCGAGCTCTGTGGCACAGATAATGAAATGCCAGCCTTGATTTTGTAAAAAAAACAAACAGATAAAAGTACAGGCTGTCACAATGATGGCAACCAGATCCTGGATGGGTAGTGCGGTTTCAACATCACTGTCACAGTGGTGTGACAGCAGGCCTGTGCTTAATTGTTTAAATTGGGTTGTAAGGCAGAGAGCATCTTCGCATTAGATATGCTTCCTGTCCACAAACCGACATTTAAGGACAAGAAATGTCCCGCGGGACAGAGATAATCCACCCAGTAAGCATATGTGTCTCACTTAATGATCACACCAGCACGCACAACTGCACATTTTATCGTCCAAGTATGTTACGCAACTAATATTTTTTCAGGCTGCGACTTTATTTTGACATCCCAGGTGAGGAAACGCAGTGAGAACTTTACATCATTCATTCCACGTCTCTGTCTCTCTCCTTGTCCTCACGTACATCACTTTTCCCCTCAGACCTCCTTCAGCCTCTCTCTCGGCAATAAGAAGTGTGTCGGTGTCAACAAGTGACTGCACAAACACACACCAGTCTGCTACGTAGAGAGTAAGAGAGAGAGAGTGAAACGCTGGAGCAGAGAGCAGTGAGCTCCACATGCAGAAAACGGCAAAACTGGCACGACCGCGCTCTCGTACTGTAAGCGTTCCAATCTGTGCAGCATAGTAGTCTGAAAGTTCTCCACATTAGTGAAGGGTAATTGGCCTCCTGTGGCTGCTCTGCTGTGTCTGGTAGCCTAACGCAAACCAATTACCACCATTATATACTGTCGATGACTCTGTAGCTTCTCCTATAGCATAATGACAGCCTGTGCGGAAACACATGGCGAGGAAACAAGCGGTACACCGGTGTGGGGGTTAATAGCAGGGCCGTTGGAGTAGTTTACGCCGCCTGTTTTGCCCCCAGGACAGATTAAGTGATTTTCTGTGCCTGTTTGTGGGGGCAGTGTAAAAGATGTTAATCTGTCTGAAAGCTGGAGGGATTGTGGTCAGAAGACTGTTCTTACATGAATTAAGCATCTCAGGCGAAAGGCATATGTAGATTTTTTTTTTTATATTTTGATCACTGATTCCCAGTTGGGTCTAAGGGCTTGGTTGTCTCCGAGGAGCTGCCAGTGGTCGTTCACGTGATAAATAATCATTTATTCGTTATTTTATTCAGTGTTATCACAGTTAGATCACAGCTTTAACAAGGACTGTTCATGTTTCTATTGCTATCGTCCCAGCAACGGAGTAGGTTAAAAAACTTCTTATGGAGACCTTTTTTGGGTCCTCATTTAAGGACTCCTCTCGGAGAATCAAAGTTTATATTGGCATAATGTTTGGGAAGATCAGATGATATCATCTGGAGAAACCACATGCAGATGACAGTTCCTTGTAACTTTACTTTTTGGGCCAGCGATTGATCTAAAGGTGTCATTTCACTTCATTGGATGTTAATTTATCGGTTGGTGATTAAATCTCCCAGGAATATGACCTCATTGCACTCCTGCACACATGCTGAAGGAAACCGATGTCGCTGTAATTTCTGCGTGTAGCCATATTGTTCAACTTTAAATCCTGCGTTGGAACATTTGAACGTCCAATCAAATTTATTTCATATATTAAAATAATAATAGTAATAAGTTCTGGCATAATATTTATAACGGCAGCAGCTGTTGATCTGACATCTAGGATATTGTGGTGTGGCACCAGTCATGCCTCTGACTGAAACTTGGCCTCTGTAACAAAGCTAAGACATTTTCTTGTCTTCCATTCATCATATGGGGTTGCAGATAGTTTCCTACCTTCATGAATTCCTCGAAATTTGGAGTTGGGTTGGCAGTTGTCGTTGCCCAACCTGGTCTTTGTTTCGTCAATGTTTTTTTTTTTTTTTGCATTTACAGTGAAAAGCAGTGATTCACCACAACTACCGGAACATTTTCTGAAAAATATAAAGTAACACACGCAGCAGTGTGATCTACAGCTGCAGGGAGACTGTCACCCTGGGCAACATTACCCTCCTATAATACAGTCCAAACGTTGTCATTATAATCTGGTTTTGCAAAAAAAATTAATACTACGTGTGTTGATTTTCCATTATCTGACCCCGCTTTTGTCCACTTTCTGTTGTGGGACGTTTCCCCCCCCCTGTGGGTCCCCAAAAACAGCTGCCCTCTGCTGTGACCGCGGCTAGGTGCGGTCTAGACGCTCGGCTCGGCCCCTGCGTGCTGCACGGCGTCCTGCGGTCCAACACCAGCCCGCCTCATTACCGCTCACGCTTTAAGCATTGCACCAAAACAGACAAGCTCTGTTTTACTGCCAGTATTTGGTGATCTGGACCATTAGTGGCGCCCACATCGCCAATAAAACCTGTTGCATGCAATAAGTCGCTGGAGCGTTCGTGATGATTTGTAATTATTTACAACAAAGAACTACAGCGGGTTAATGTTTTGTTTTTATTTATTTATTTAACATTTTACAGGGATGCTGTATGCATTTAGAAGGGAGTTGCCACACAGGACACACAGACACAAGTTGGTGGCTTATATTTTAAAAGTGACATAAAAGTTTGGATTTAGTTCTGGAAAAAGTTTTAGTTAACTGATGTAGTTTGAAGATTGTATTAAGACGTTCCACCCCAACCGCGTTTTGTCAACGTAACGTCTTTACGCACTTCTTGATCACGTTCCAAGCGTTAGAGCCCGAAAAGTGTGAACAGTTTATGTTTATTTGATCCATTAAAGCAGGAAACTCTTACCCTGAACCTCGAAGAAGTAAAGTTGAGCTCTTGTGTCTTTATCCAAGCGCAGAAGTTCGCCGATAATAACTCCAGACCTTGTCGTTTTCCGTGCGCGCTCTCTCTCTCTCTCTCTCTCTCTCGACAAACTTTCTGTGAGCGTATTCAACTTGTAACGAACAGGTCTTCATCAAATCCTCGGAGAGGTGCACCGACCTCCACGTCAAGGCGTGCGCTCAAGTGCTGACTCCCCGGACAAAAAGCGCTTTATCGGTGAGCACAGAGGGAGAGTTGAAGCGGAGGGATGGGAGGGGCGAGGCGCACCGCAGCGCAGCAGCGCAGCGCAGCGCAGCGCAGCAGAGAGCGCACTCAGGCGCAGACCGGAGAGCAGGCAGCAACTCACCTTGCAGCTTGGCTGAGTGCTAAGGAGAGAAATTCCAGCCTGCGTTCACTTTGCCATATCTTAATGCCTACCCGCGCGACCTGTTTTAAGCAAGAGACATTACTGGTTTCATTGTTTACTTTCAAGAGAAGTTGGCTACATTCTGTTTGAATAATTTCTTAATTACTACCTTGCTTTGCTTTTTCGAAGTCTGCATTTTCCTCCTCCGGAGAACAATATGCCAGTGGCTATGAGCTTCTGCATTATGCTCAGAAACACTCTGACAGGGATAATGTTGGGACCAAATCAGATCAAACTGGCTGGTTCCACAACATTCCTTTAAACACACAAATATGTAATAAACATATGTTGATAAGTAATACTTATAATAAATGAAAAAAGAAATGCCAAGGATGTTGCTTCCTCTATTTATGTCTGTATCTATCAATGTCTTAATTAATCTGTCCACACACTTGATCTGTCCATTGACATATGAGGAGTTGCCTCCACAGTGTACGTGCAGCGTATATAGAAACACATATGGTTGCTTCATTCACAGAGCCATCGTCAAGCTGAGAAAGCTATTGAATACTTCCTAACGCCAGTGACAAAATACCCGTTGGCAGCTGGCAGGCTATTTCAATGTCAGCCAATCCCAGCAAGGTACAGTAAGGCGATAGCTCTCAGGAACTGTGTCACCTCTAATGTGTACTTTTACCCACATGTCACAGAATCAACCTCTGAAGCCTCTTGTGCGCACTGCTTTAATATTTGCATTGGTTTGACCTACGAGTTCATGCGGCGATGTCGACAAGAAATTGGAAAAAAGCAACTGAAACCGGGCCAAAATTTCTCCTTGCGGTGATGTCACTTAGCCTCGCGCTGAAGGCGTAGAGATTGCCAACAAGAAAAAAAGATTCAACAAACAGAACTCTCTCTGGCCTCGAGGCTGTCGCACGTGCCTGCTGAAACCACCCCCACCCTCAGTGTGCTCCGGACAAGGGACACTTAAGTTCCACTTGGTGAGCCACTTATGTATTTTGTACAGTTTACTTTCTGATAGCAGTCTCCACGCAGTCTGTGGCTCATGCCTGTCTCCTGTTTGTTCTCCTTCTGCTCCTACTGTAGGAGTTATTGCATGCAACACACACACACACACACATACACACACTCTCTGTGCCATCTGCAAGGTATTACAGTAAATGGCAAGAATAGAGAAATGATTTCACGCATGTCCCGCAGGTTCCAGATGTGGCTCCTCAATCAATCGGAGTTTTACGTGTTCAGGAGAAACGAAGAACGGCTAAGAAATAAATCTTAACCCTGGTGTACTTTATCACACATGTATGAGGCTCATGAAATCAGTGCTCGTGCTCCGTCTATCTCCGTTTCTCCCCCTCACCTACTCACTCACTCCAAGTTTTCACTACAGCACCAGCCCTGAGGTTATCCAGGTAACACTGAGGGTGAGTTATTTATCTTAGTCTCCACAGCTCAGGTAATCTAGCACTTGCCTCCAGACTGGCAAATATCTGAGATTTTTTTTCTGCAGCAAAAGTGCGGAGCGAAACTTTCCGAATGTGCCCGCAACTTATTGTCACATTCAATAAAAAATAAACAAGCGTAAATAATTTACTTATGAAGCACATAAGTAAATTCTGTCATGCAATGCCAGCATGCATAATGGAGTAATGACAGTGTAAACTCAGAGTGAACAAAAATGCTGTCTTTTCTTAGACCTCCATTTAAAAAAAAAATCTGTGAAACACTGTGAATAATCTTCATGACAAGATAAATTGCATTTGGCAACAAAAAAGCAATGTTGGGTCTACTACTCCAAGAATCAGTTCAAGTGGAACTGAATTTTAAAGGTTTCAGAAACTTGCAAATTAACTTAAAGCATTGCAGTGTTTCTTGAGATGGAGATGGATTCATATTTAGATTTTGTAAATTGCAATAAAGGTTTGATAAAACTGAATCTCTACCTCATCGAACATAATTTGTTTACAAAGTAAGACCGCCACCAACAACAACAAAAGCCTGCACCTTTCTGATCATATTCTCATTTTATTAATTAACTGTTTTATTATAATTTTCATCTCCCAGTGTCATCGTTTACATTTACAATCGTTAATCCACCTAAAAACTGGGTCCAGGATCTCTGCTTACAAATTATAAAAACATTCATCTTATAATATTTGAGACTTTAAATGGAAGAATAGATTTATTTTTTCCTCCTGACTCATAGAGAGTCGATTCTCAGCCAAATGTATAACCCAACAAAACAAGTTCTTTAAAATATCACAGATGTGGTGACAACAGCTCAACAAAGACAGCATTCTGTTGTTTAAAAAAAAAAAAACCAATGTGTAGAGAATTGTTCCACTCATCACTGTTCACTGAATTGACAGCACTTTATTCAACAATCCACCATAACACAGTGTGCATTGTTACACCCCTACTCATCAAGTTTGAAGTCCAGGCCACTCACAGTTTAATGACCAGAACAGGAAAGCCTTATTGTAGTCTGTTCCACATATTAGTATATTACAGCACAGTTGCAAGCGCTTGGTCAGTGGTGTAAATCCTAGTCTAGTGGCTGTAACAACATCACTGCATGTGCCGTCAGCACGTTGGCCTCCTAATCACCCTGGCTCAGTAAAAGATGGCGAGGCGGCGTCCATAACACTGCCCGGGGGAACCAGTAAAACGCTGGTTTGCTGCTGAGACAACCGCAGCCTGCTAACAGTTTACAGCTAGCGACACTTAGAGACACAGCATAATTTTTTGGGAGATGACACGGAGAGGTTGTCCTGTCCGTTTTTATGTCTGAAATACCTTTTCCACACTCTACCGCTTAACTTGTGCTCTCACATTTTATCCTGTTGTTTCAGATCTTTATTTCATTCGCCCATGTGCAAAACGATTGTGTGTGCGCGCAAACATGTGCTAAAGTATTTCGTCAACCAGCAGACTTTCATCACTTTCTATTTCCCCACCCTAGTTAGGCCCTAATGCCTTTTTGTTTTTGACTGCTTCACTTTCTCTCACATTTGCCTCATGATTTCTGACTTCATCAGAGTCATTTTCTCGTCTCCATGAAATATGGCAACTTTTATACTGTGCCAAACATTTATGGATCTTGCGTGCGTCACTGTAGATCTTACGTGACACATTATTTGCAATTGTGTTATTGTGAGTCAAAGATGCATGGCAGTAGTCTGGTTGTCAAATGAAAATGATGATGACCAGTTAATATTTTAACTCCCCACAGAGATAGAAACACGTGTATTTGCAACAAAAACACTGATAGATTGGTTTTATCTTTCTGTCCAGGGTTAGGGTTACAGGGACTAGGAAAGGCTTATCAGGAAGGCTAAATAGACAAAACTGTCTTTGTCCTTCTTAAAATTCTTGTTTCCATTAAGTGCGCTTGGTCTGGACAAAGTTATCATTAACAAAGTGGCTTTTTCATTATTGTATTACATCAGAGTTGTGGGGTTTCATTTGACAATGATTATTTGTTCGTGCTTTGATTTCAGGATAGGTTTGCATTAGATGTACAAAATTAGTTAATGTCCTACTTTTTTCTCTTGATCTTTACGTTCCTTATTGTTTTGCTGCAAACTCAATTATATGTTTAGTCTATGCATGCTACATTGTGCTATGTCTGGCAAGTATGTGGTCATAGAACATGTGCTTTAGGGTTGCCCGTGACCCTGTGACCTACCACCACATTACCCTCTTGCCTATGAGGCGCCCCGTCATGGAGCAAACACAGACCACCATGAAGACACAACTATATTCATACCACACAGTCATATCCTCCATGATAACATCTGTGGATCTATTCAGAAACACAAGCACGTGTCTTGGTTTGAGGTGTACGCGTTTTGTTGTTCACAACATGCCTGTGGGGTTTTTTACTTTTTGAAAAGTAGGAGCTGGTGAGTTCAGCAGACAACAAACGATGGAAAGAGTCCCTGCAGGCGAGATAGGAAGAGAGTCAGAGAGCAAGTATAGGACAATAGTTCACCACAAAATGACATCTCACTTATTCCCTTCTTCCCCACATTGCCAGTTGAAACAACTAACATGCCTTCTTTTGAGAAATTGAAGTTAGCGGTATGATTTCATTATTTCTTTACAACCCCAAAAACAGAATAATGTGTCCATCATGGCCTTGCAGCCAAGCAAATATCTGTCACATTGTGCTAATTTTCTTTTTCAAGGACAAAGCCCCGTAGAATGGAATAAGACCAGTTGCTGCTGTGGGATGTAAAATAATTATTGTTTGAATTCAATTGGGAAAGATGATTCACAGTTTACCATTTCAGCTCTAAACGTTATCCAGATTTGGAAAGAGCAAGGCTGAGATGGAAGTTTTGGGGGCCGAACAGCTTTACATTGGGTGGTCCTGTGACCTTTTGGTGTGTTGATAATGATGACATTGTAATTTTGCAGTGGGCTGTTCCTTTAACATGACTTAATTGCACAAGTGGTACAGGAATGTACAACGTTAGTCATATTTTGTTTTTCTCAGCACAATTAGCGAGCACAAACACTAAGGAGGAGCGTGAGAGCGGTTTTGGGGGAATCATGCGTTGCTTTCCCATTAGGACAGCCTGGGAATGATGGTGCTGGGTTTTCTGATGGAGTCCCAACTCAACCCCGGCTCATTATTCTCCCAGCCTCTCTCTGTCATTTAGAGGTTGAGGTTAGAGTGTGCTCTTTGTTAGTGTTTAATATATCTGCATATGCATTGGCATCGGTGTTCATGTGTGTTTTGTGCACATGCATGTCACCCCCCCATCTGTCCACAAATACATGTCTTCCCGTCACACATAAATGTGCTCTGACGGCACTATGTGTGGGCTGCCGTGAGACACGACCGGGGCCCTCTTTGCGAGGCCTGGCGTCTGCCTTTTCTTTACAACGTCCGTGGGAAGGAGGATTGGCCTTGCAGAGGAGAGACAAAACCTGGGAAGGGAGTGGGAGAAGCTACGGACGTCCGTGGTTAATTAGTGGCTGCTATGGAAGATGGGAGAAGTATGGCCAATAGAGAAGGAGGAATAATGAGCGTACTCGAAGCGGAAGTTGTCACTGTTTGTGGCGAAAACAAACACATAGTGCCATAATCAAATGCTCAAAAGATCAGATAAAAGTAACATGTTGACTCTTCCCACCTGTCCTCTCTTGCCCATTATAAGTCAATCTGTTCCTCATAAAGCTGTCTTTTGCAGAGGAACCTTTCTTGTTTACATACTGTAGTTTATCTTTGGTTAACTGGACCCAAAGTGGCTTGTGTGGGGGAGAATATGCATCCCAAATTGAACTCGAGTTCTTCGGGGGGCTCACCCAAACTATCATTTTGCCCTTTCTCACCATTTGTCAGTCAGGAGGGAGTGTTAGACAGGCTGTGTTAGTGACTCTTGCTTTGGGAAACACAGACAGGATGTCATAATTTGAAACATTTCTGGTCTTCTGTTTGTTGCTTTGTTTATTGTTTTGTTTTTGTGCTTTTTATTATCATTATGATTTGGGTTTTTATTTTATTTCCCTGTGTCCCCGTCATGGCATTTGGGTATCATTGGAGCGAGCTGAGTGCTTCATGGTTGCTGGTTATGTGCAAAGGCAAAGGCCCTCAACACAAAGACCTCAAGAATCTGTTTCACGCAGAGGAGTGCGAGACAGCGAGCACACAGAGACATAGACAGGTCAGACCGTAGTTCACTTTGAGGTTTACTAGTCTGTTGACTCTGCGCACGCTGGCACTTCTCACTAAGGAGAGAGACGGAGACAGACAGCACAGCTGGGCCATGCAATCCTCAGAGCTGTACAAGCCATTAGTGCACGTTTTATTGCTGAACGGAGGAAGAATCCATCATGAAAACAATCCTGGGTTTACCAACTTATATTATCGAGCTGATTGAGAAAATCTTTCCCTTAGCAACTGTGACTGTGAGTCATTTCGCCTTCAAAGCCTTTTAAACCAGACACATGTGGGTACTGCGACAGCTGTGGCGTCCTGCACGTGTGGATTGTGCATCTTCAGGTCAAAGTGAGGGATTTGTGCTTATCGCTGGGGCTCCGATAAGACTGTGAAGAGCGAGTGCAGAGAGGCCTAAAGGAGGAGGGGGAGGGGGGCGTATATGGGTTACCTCCCATCCCCCGGTTACTCAGGGGGTCATCCTGAAGTGGCATTTTCTCATGATCGTCTATTACCGTGGTGAGACACAGAGATTTCGTTTTTTGCATTTGTTCTTTCTTTCTTGTTTATTTCTTGTTATTAATGTGCAGAGTTTTACACCAGAAGGCTGTTTTCACAGAAGCGTGAGTTGAAATTTGACACACTGACAATTTTCTAAAACATTTCGCCTCCAGCAGTTAAACTTTTGAAATTAACAATATTTTCCTATTTATAGATTCTTAATTTTTCAATAACATTTGCATAGAAAAGTGTTTTGGTAAGTCGCAGTGGCTGGCAGAGGAGACGACTCGCACACCTCCCAAATCTCAACAATGCGTCACGCGGATCTGCGCGCCACGCAAGCTGATTGGTCGATCCGACTCCTGTCCGGAAGCAGGTTTGAAACGAAAAAAAAAAAAAACACGTAACAAAATCCGTACAAGTATTTATTTTAGAAGCCACGCAAACATCTCTGAACGCCCCCCACCCGGTGCACTGTTTGCCTTTACTCCTTTAAATCAACCCTTTCTTCCTCTTCGTCCCTCCTTCCCTACGTTTCCTGTTGCGCTTGCTACCTCTCAGCCCGCACTCTGGTATGTCAGGTATTGGGTAACAAGCAGCATGCCTGTGGTTTAGTGCGCGAAGCAAAGTGGCCGCAGCTGAGCGACAGTATGTTTACTAGGACTGTGCTGCTGTATTAGTTCTATGACAGAAACTCTATCAGAGGGATGAGAGCAACTATGTGGCACAGGTCGCATCAGGTCAGCCGAGTGCCTGCAGGAGGGTAATCTACATATTGTGATAAAATAGATCGAGGCCTGCCTGTGAAGGCTGTGTCTAATATGTACATATTTAGTTAACATTTTGACTCATTGTAAGTATATTCTTTGCATCACTGCCTTTGTTTCTAACTTTCTTCCCCTTTATTTCTAATTATTATATTCATGCAGTTGTGCTTCTCTTTTCTGTGGGCTTCAGTGCGGCTGTAGCCTTTGTCCTAAAATGTAAATTCATAAGTGCTTAAAAGAACCACAGAATGAAAATAAAGATGTCCACCCTTCTGACTCCCAGTCAGTCAGATCCTTTTCAGCCCAGTTTACAGGTGTTCTCTTTTACAGTAAATCTTTCTTCTCTGTTCCTTGTTGCCCATCACTCAAACTGTGCGGTCTCGATGCCTCAATGCATTGTTTCCAAACTGCCGCTATTCCTGCACTTACGCATTTAATTCTTCTCCTTCTGTTTCTCTGTGTTCTTGAGTGACGATACCGTGCCTCTGTTTAAAGCCCTTGTGGGTTTTGACAGACAATGACTGAGTAATTCAAGGACCTGCCTAGTTAAATAAGTGGGGGGGTTAAATAAAAGCAAACACACAGGCGCACATGCACACAGATAACAAGCCTTCCTTCAGCCGTGACACGCGGCGCTGATATCTTAAAAAGATGGATGTGGAGGCCTTGGACGTTAAGGAAAGGTCAAAAAGCGGATGATTAAATGAAAAAAGAGCAATGGAACGCGTCTTGTTTCTATTGTTATTGGATTTAGAAGTTTAATTGCTATGACTGTTACTTTGTTTTTGGTTTTTTTCCATCTCGTGACCGTCAGGCCTCCTCCGTGTTTGCGAGGCTCATCTGAGTTTAATTCAATGCAACATGAGCACCACTTAGCTTCATCCTCCCGGGGACTGCACATCTGCTGTGTTAACAAATTGGTCAAAGCCCGCCATGCAGCGGTGGAAGGGCCCGGGCCGAGGCTGGATGTGGGCCTGTAAGGGTCTGGTCAGCATCGCTTGTTGTTAAGAGATGGTGGCTCTATAGACGACACCAGGAGTGTGTATTTCTGTGTGTTCATTTCTGCCTCTCTGCATACATAGTTTTCTACTTTCCCTTTGACCATAACCCCCTCTATTTACTATGTAAAGTTTATACACTTGAAATGTTTGAGGGTTTTTGGCATTGTATGACTGGAATACTAAACCGTGCATTAGCAATGCTTACTCTGTATGGGTGGTCACAAAGCGTGGTTTCTCTCCATCTCTATAAAAAAAAAACTGAAATCTGTGTGTGTGTGTGTGTGTGTTTGTGTGGGGGGGCTGGAAAGAAGGGGCAGTAATTGAAGTCGATCTCGTCGTACCAGTTGCAGCTCATCAAGGCTATCAAGTCAAAGCTACGGTGTCCTCTGTAACAATCGCTTACTTTCTCTTTCTCTTCTTTTTCTGTTCAGTAACTCTCCCAGGTGTAGCACGATAGAGCTCAAAGCATACGAACAACTCTCTTGCGCACACACACACACACACACACACACACACACACACAGACACACGTACAAAGACATAGCTGTTGTGATTTACTATGCGAATGTGATAGTGATCTTATCTCTTACTGCTCTCTGCCTCGCTCAGTGTCTCTCTCTTTTTATTTCTCCCTCCCTCGGCCTCTCTTATAGTAAATCTGCTCTGTTCTGTGAGGTTTTTATTGCTTTCACTTTACATATCCCTGCTTTGGTCATTAAAGCAGATGATTTAGTGTGGGTGTGTTGGACTCACTATAAATAAAGCGGAGACTTTTGTGTACAGTCGGTCCACTCGGGAAAGGTGAGGCCAGAGCCTGGGGCAGCAGTCATGCTGAGGGTACGATGCTGAAATAATTTAGAGGTTGTTAGACCAACATCATGACTTGAACCGGTACCATGTAAAACTATTCATGTTTTTACTGGAAGCAGCCCTAAAAGTCTTACGAAACCCTTTTGTGTAATCATTTTCAAAAGATCACATTTGTCACTCCGTGAAAAAAACAATTCTTTATTGTGTTTCCAAATGTTGGAGTTTCAGGATTTTTGTCCAGCGGGAGTGGAATTTCTGCTTTTGAGATATGAGATCAGTGAAGCGGATAAGAGAGGTAAAAGAGATAATGCAGCGTTTTAGATGGAACAAAGAAAAAGCGCAAGTATGGACACATAGTTGCAGCCGGCCAGGTCTGTCTGTGTGTGTGTGTGTCCGTCACAGAGAGATGAGTCGGATCGCTTGGTTTCAGAGATGTAGACCCACAGGCTGTTAGACGGAGTGACTGTTAACTGAATCTGATAAAGCAGAAGTGGAAGACACAGCGGAGCCGCAAGATGTGCAAATGACAATCATTGAAAGGCCGCTCTGTTGAATGCCTCGAGAATGTTTTCGTAGCTCTAGTCGAGCAGGAGTGGGGGGAAAAAGAAGGTCTGAAGAAGTTGTTTTAGGGTTTATATTTCTCTCTTTATTTTTCTCGTTCCCTGTCTCGAGCCGACCCTCTCACTCATTTGCACACACGTACCCAGGCTTGAAGGAAAAACAAATATTAAACAGTAATGTTTTGTGTCCGTAAATTACTGGGTTTTTATGGTTCTAGCATTTCCAATAATTCTGTCTTGGCTCTCCATGAAGGAAAGTCACACACACACACTCTCAATCATACACATTAGGGCAAGTAGGGCCTGAAAATGGTTTGGATCATCCAATGTGAGCTTTGGTACGAGGTCAAGCACTGCCATCACTCGAGGGAACTTGGACTGAAGATCCGATCTCATCAATAAACGTCCCAGGTCACATGATATTACAGTTGAGCTGTGGCGTCCTCGAAACCGTCTGCCATGTTGTTGCTCTTTAACAACCAAGTGTCCCAGAGTGTCCACGGTCTGTTTAGCTGGAAAGGATTTTAACAGGGCAGTAAGTCACTCATCGAGCTTGTTATTGGTGGATTGTGTTTTTAAAGTTGACTTTATTGAGTGCTTCAGTGTGTGCAGGGCAGATCAGCAACAGTTTGGACTTACGGCTTTTCCACAGTAGGAAAAATAGACCGGAGTGCACCCAAAGACTGACATCATGTCCAATTTGTTTCCTATAACAAATCAATGCACAGTGTAGAGTGACTGACTCAGTGGAGCCAATCCAGCGCTGAACTTCCCATCATTACTTTTAAGTTATGACTCTGGTATGCAGAATAATTACCTTGCAAAGCATGATATCCACGGCTGATTTAGAGCATGAAATATACATTTTGTGGTTTATTCACTGAATTTAAGTGGATTTATACAAAGGCATTTTTAGGTCAGATACTGATAGAGATTATGTGCAATTCAAATGTCCAATAACGACTATATCTGCCGATATATGTCATATCATGAATAGTCTATTATTTATTCATCATTATGACTTACTTTCCAATTTATTGTGGGGGCTCCCACCTTGGCTTGATATTATTTTGTGAAAAAGACCTGTATTCCTGTCTTTGTCAGTAGAATAGGCTTGCATGTGAAATATAGACTTTAATGGGACTGCAAATGAAACACTTAACCCGAAGAGACAGATATTTGTTTACGAGAGGGGAAAACTGAATGGAAAAGTTAGACATGATTCTTTCCTCTAGTTTAACTTGAAAGCCAAGCAACGTTTGTACTCAGTGGCAAGTCACGTAAAGAGGTATATTTTTGGCAACTCTGTGTAGCAAATTTCTTCAGTATGACTGCTTCCACACTCTCCAGACTTTCAGAGCTTGGTTCATTGTAATTTCTGCAGAATTTATCTGTGCCTCATTGGCAGAGAAAAACAGGTCGCTCTTTTCTCACTTCCTCTAAAACGTGCGTACCTCTGTCTGTGTTTAGCGTTTGCAACTGCGATGAGAACCGGACTTTCCTCCGGTGACCTCGACAGCAGAGGGGGTCGTTACGGTCGTGACCCTCACCTCTCCTCTCTCTGTCCTCTGTGCCAACACTTCCTCTCTCTCTCTCCTCGCGTCTGAGGCAGCCGTGACTGACGACCAGTTCCCAGGCCCCAGCCGACAGGTCATGTAATGGTCATCTGGCCCGGGCCCTTGATGCTGAACCCCGGGGTTAACGCGGAACGCATCTCTTCCTGGGCTCCGCAGCCGTCAACAAGCAGCCAGCAGCACTGCAGAGGAGACACACCTCACACATTACAGATGCAAACACGAACTTAAACACATGCCAGTGACAGTACACTTTCTATGTATTTGTCAGCAACCTCGAAGCTGTCTTCCTTTTATCGTGCGCATTTAAAAGATTTATGTTCTCCATCAGTACTTTCACACCCTTAACCTCCCCTTCGGTCTGAATACCCCGACACCCTCATGCCCACCCACATGCTACAACAACCCCATCCACCCCTCAGTCCTCCCAGTCCACAGAGCAGCGCTGGATGTCGAGGGTCTTTACGACCAGTGACCCGGCTGCTTTATAGCTCAGCCAGTCTGGTCCAGTTTACCACGCATTTATAGGTCTTCCTGAGTGTTTGTGAGTGTGTGTGTCTGTGTGTGTGTGTGCGAGTAGACATGAGCGTGTGTGTCATTTTAAAGATGCTTCTCATTCATCCGGAATAAGTAGTATCGTGTGTCTGTGAAATCATCTTTTTGAGCAGTTGAAGCCCTGGATGTCTCTCTCTGCGTCTCCTGTTGTAAAAATAAAGATTTTCTAATGTCAACATTATGCAAAACAGATGCAGTCCATCATGTGGTCAGAAAGCACAGTGTGTTAATTGTCTTGAGATGTCTTTTATATTGTGAGGTTGGTTTTATACACATACTTGGTCTTTTGCAAAGATCTGATATGTGGCTGACGCCATAGGACTGTCATGTTGCGGGATCAGCGTTTCCCCCTGCAGAGAGGGATTGCAGAGAGTGCTGATTGTGGCTGCCGGTGTTGGCGTGAAGATGGAGCTATAATATACTGGCTACAAGTTGGAATGGTAATGAAGCATTGAAGACGGGAGGGGGAATAACTGCTGAAGCTTTTTTTTTTCATTTGGTAACTTTTCATGTGGTTGCATTTAGAATTGGGAGTGTGTGTGGGG
>JAVQJD010093689.1:0-28702 GCA_036023655.1 Nannoperca australis | reverse complement strand
GTGTGTGTGTGTGTGTGTGTGTGTGTGTGTGTGTGTGTGTGTGTGTGTGTGTGTGTGTGTGTGTGTGTGTACAATACTATCTTCACAGAGTTTATCCACCCCTGACTTGTAAGAATGTGTGTTAGAGTGCTAGAGGTTTAGATTTCATGACATAAAAAAAAGAAAATGAATTCAAACTCACAAATGGATTTATGTTTAAATTCTTCATTTAAAATTTGTCGAGTTGCAATGTCTTGATCACTGAGGCTACACTTCACATTTTTTAAACACAGGTCTTGATGCTTAAATTAGGTGTTTAGTGACAACAAGTTCTTTTGTCGATCACGTGTATTCGAACCTGTGTGTGACGCGAGCAGCTTGTATGATGTGCATGGCCACATCACATAACACAGTTAAGGTTGACATAGCGAGAGAGAGAGAGAGAGAGAGCGCGAGAGCCAGTGCCGAGTGGAGTGATGTTTACATTGTTGTTTGGTACCTTACACTCAGAGTCAGTGAAGTGTGGATAATGCCGTACATGTGCTATTGGAGTGAAAAAGAATAGGAAGAAGAACAGGTTAATGGGATGCTTGTAGCAGCCATGTGTGCATCTGTGAAGAGAGACGGCTTTGGACGGGACCATGCTGTGTACGCCTTCATGACTGCCAGTGAGTGTTGGGAAAACTTTCAACTGAGAAAAGAAACTAGAAATTGTGCCGGGTGGTTCCCGATGAAGCCGGGTTCTCGCTTCCAGCAGCCAATGCAATTAAAGAAGCCTGCAGGAGTAGCCAGGTGCCAATTTCCTCCTGACATTTACATCGGATATTGGTGATCAGAATTGCTCCATAATTTACAGCAAATGATGTTCGTCTGTGTCTGTCGTAAAATAAATTAGCTACTGTGTGCGGTCCTGATCTGTTATCAGATGTGGCCAGAAATCTGAATCAAACCACATCAGCGTGGCCAATGTTGAGGTCAGAACTGTGGTGCTATAGATAGACCAAACCTAAAGCATGATGCCATGACCTTCTTGCTTTGAGGTCATTCAAGATGTCACTCTTGTGTTTCTCCACATGTACACACAGCACGCATATACACAGGAATTCCACGACTTTAAGCCCCGGCCACCTTACTTAACCTGCTGATGAGGACAAAAGTTTCAGATTAAAAAAAAAGACCTACTGATTTACGGTCTGTTCCTGTTTTGTGGCCCAGTTCAGCACCAAAATAAGATTTCCAAGCACCCTTTGAAAATAAACACTATTCATCTAAATGACTGAAGGGTGTGAAATAGAAGTGTTGATGATATGAATCACCCAAGGACTTCCTTAAAAAAGGAAGATACGGTAGAGTTAACTAAACTAAATACTGGTAGCGTAACCTAAAGGATATTTAGAATTTAAACCCTTAGCATCAATACTGTGTTCAGTTACTGTGTTCGAAGCCTTTGTCTACGAATTCTCTCACAGCATCATCCATCACGCTGTGGTTTCTCTGGGCTGCCTACTGACTAATGCCGGTCACTGAAGGGGAATCTATTGCTGTGACTCGCCGCGGTGACGACTCGATGAACAGGCGGCAGGATTATGATTGATCGACCGCCGTCTGAGGTAAGAAGCATCTGGCAGGAATTCCAACTCAATCTTGCCGTCTGTCCGTGCTGTTCTTCAACAGCTGGGAGAAGACAAATACTTCTCTTTCCTGCTGGGACCTGTCTCGTTCTCTCCCTCTACGTCACTTGCACACGGTCCTCACTTTGCTTTTCAGTCTTGAACTATCATTGCTGCCTTATATCTCTTTCATCATTGTTGGAAACCAGTCCATACAGGATAGAAAATATTAAATCAACTTCTTGCCTTGTTGCCAATGGATTTTAGGCAACTTGAGACAAAGCCAGGAACCCTTCAACTGAAGCTGAGGTAAAATAATGCAATCACTGCTGCTTCGAGTGATTTTTAAAATGTCACCAGAAAGTGGGTCTTGAAAAAGTAATAGAATATTTTGAAAGTCATCATGTGACAGCAGATTGGCCTTCCTTGTACTAATAAATGTTTTTGTTTCCCTCATACATAGTGATTATCACTTAAACACTAAAATATATATACTTGTGTCAACAGTCTGCCTTTACGCCTGCACAGACTCTTACAAATCAACTTGAAGCCACAAAATCTTTCTCTTGAGCAACTCCATTCTTTGTTGTTCTCGTCCCAGATTTCACTTCTCTCGCCATCTTCTGAGAGTATGTTAGTGCATGCAAATGAGGATTGGACACAAATTAGGGCAGCCGTTGGATTTGAGTGTATCCAACTGTAGTAAGTAATCGCTTCACTCGGCTCAGTCTAAAACCACAGAAAGTAATTGGCATGTTCTGAGCTGACTTGGGATTTAACTTGACTTTTACAAGGTCTTGTGACATGTACAAATATTAGAGACGTGGTCCAATTTTTGGCAGGGAGTACGTTCGGGAGTATGTTCGAGAAAACCAAAAATGAACCCCAGTGAATAATGGCAAGGAAAGTCCTTACCATCTGCGTAAGTGAGAAAAGTAACATGATTCAGAATTGGTCACAGATTTAGAAGCATAAATTCACAGAGGAGACAAAAAGAAGAATCATCACTTGCAGTCTGTTTTGATACTTGTGGAATAATGAGACTTTGCGGTAAACCGAAGTTTTATCAAAGCACAATCAGTGCTTCATTGCGAGCCCATGAGCTCATTCTCTCAGGTGGCTCGAGGACAGACTCTTACACACTAGATGCACAAACCATTTATCTATAACTCGTGTACACACACAAAAAGTCACACAATAAATTAGCCTAGTCAGCAGTGTTGAACTAAGCGTCATGAAAGTGTTTCGTATGCTGTTATCACCTCAGCCTGCCGAGCATAGAGATGAAAAATGCATAAATAAAACAGCAAGCAAAGAACAAAAGGATCAATGGCTTATCATCGTATCCCTTCTTTCTCTTCCCTCGTCTCTTTCTTGTTTTTAACAGATTTCCTCTTTTTCTTCCCTGTCCCATCTCCCAGCTGGGTTTACCTACCTTTCCTCAACACTGGACTTATTCCAAATCAGAGGTTGAAGAGTCGTCTCCAGTTTGCTCTCCTCTGTCCGCTCCTGTGTTTTCTCTTCTCACACTTTTCTCTTCGCTGTTTGCTGTTGCTTTCTTGCTGTCCAAGACAAGTGCGTCTGCCCACTCTTCTTCTTCTTCTTCTCCTCCTCTTCTGTCTTAAACCACGCTCTCCTAAGCTTTACTCCTCGCCTCCTCACCACCAGCTTTTGTCTCCCTTTCTCTCACTCTCTGCAGATTTCCAGCGCTCACCAACTCCTCCTCTTTCTTCAGCTTGCGGCAGCCAGACTACATCTCCTACATGTCTCTGCCTGAGCGCTCGCTCTCTCTACACACACACACACACACACTCTCTCTCTCCCCTTTCCACCCAGTTTACATTCCCCCCTCCTCCTCCTCTCCATCTCGTCACTATGGTGACGCTGGGCCCGTACAGAGACAAGCTCGTGCTGGCTCACAAGGAGTGTAAATGTGTTTGTTCTGTGTGCAACCTGAGTTGAGACAGTTTCACTATCACAATATGACTTCAGTATGAAAATCAAAGTTGTAATTGTAAATAGGAATTGTAAATTTAATTATTTATTTAATTGTAAATTTAAAAAAAGAGCTAGGCTAGCTGTTTCCCCAGTTCACAGTCTTTGTGCTAAGCTAAGCTAACCGGCTGCTGGCTGTCATATTTACTGTACTTTAATGAGTAATAATATCAATCTTCGCATCTAACTTTTGGCAAGAAAGTAAATAAGCATATTTCCCAAAATGTCAAATTATCCCTTTAATGATATCCTCAATGCTCCTCATCTGTTTCTGAAAGATTTCCACAAAATGTAATCGTTAGGTTCTGCTTGCCCAGAGCTCACTAGGAATCGTCTCCTGTGTACACAAAATTGCACCTTTGATATTTTATCAAAGAACCAGATATTGTCTGATGCAGTTGCTCATCTTTGTATTGATGATTCCACTGGGAGGGATTTTCTTTTTTCATTTTGGAGCATTTTATTCCTCTCTTAGATAGCAACAGTGGAGAGAATAAGGAAGATGAGGGAAAAGAGAGATAGGTAATGACATGCAGGACACCGAGGACGCTGCAGTTCATGGTCATTGCCCTAACCCCTAGGCCAACATGGCGCCCCTCAGCCGGGAGAGTCTGATGCTCATCCGGGCCTCGGAAGAGCTCCAACTGGAAGTCAATTAACATTATGTTTGTAGAAAATGAATGGGACTGGAACCCATTCAGAGGCCACAAAATAAGGCCTAAAGCTCAGAGCAAAGAAATTCAGTATTATTTGATCCTAATTCCTCTTTTGCAGTGTTCCTAGTACCTCAGAGCAACGTCATCACTGAGCAGGCTTGCGCAACATATGAATACCTTCAGGAAGTCTTTGCCATAACCAAATATTTTACATACCTTTACAGCTCCTGGATCAACTGACTACAGGAATTAACTCAGACCTCACAGGTGCTTGTGTGTGTACATGTTTGGTGCATTATATTGAACATGAGCATGTGTTTATGTATGAGAGTATAGAGTCGCATGCGTGTGATCGCAAGTGTCAAATAAATGAAATCCAACCCACAAAGCTCGACGTCATGCGGACTATTTCGGTCTTTTACAAGAGTCTACTTATGTGTTCCAGTAGGACAAAAACCAAAGATAGTACATGACTACTCCTCCTTGTAAATGTAAGAGAATTTACAAATGCATCGCAGGAAAGTAAGGATGCTGTTACTGGCAGATTTTTCCAACTCACATCAACAGAAATTACAAAAAATATCACTTTTTGCTGTCAGATATAATGTAGAAGTGATTTCTACAAGGATAAAAACACCTTTGGAGATACTTTTAAGCTGACTGCTAAAAGTCGAGATTTTCAGGTAAGATGATATTTGAGGAACACGAAACTGATGAATTATTCATCATCATTTTGGATGAAAATTAAAGAAAGCTTATTAACCTAGAAATAAGCTTGATGCCAACAAAAATTCCAAACATAACCAATCAGTAAACCACAGCATGATGGATCCTGAGCAAACACCTGAAGAGGGACTAATCCATCCCTGTTGTTACCTACAGAGTTAACAAGTGAGGATGTTGATTGTGAAGCAGCAGACTAGCAGCTGCAGCTCTTCAGCAGTACTACTGAGCCACAGGTTCAGGGCGTCAGCTCAGGGGTCACACACATTCTCTCCTGACACCTCCCACACTATCTCCTGCACTGTGAGCACCTCGACGGGAAGTGCAAACTCCAAATAAGGCTGTGAGAGAGCGATATTGGCAGGCAGGCAGGGACGGGTGAAGTACATTGCAGTCCTGAGGCAAGTCCACCCACACCGAAGCTACTACTCACTCCCTTTTCACACAAACTGTATCTGAACGTACTCTATCCTGCAGTTTTGAACACATCAGGTGTGTATGAAAACCTGCAGTATGACACAAGTGTGTGACAGCTGCACGTACCTTAACATGCATGTAGTCGTCTTTTTGGTGTGAAAACTGGCGAGTCTGTGATTGGGTGAACTAATTAACGCAAGTGCTTGTGCATGCGTGTGTAGGTATTATTGTATGATATATAGGGTTTAATCCTGCAGTGTCTAACGAAGGCAGGAACCATCTGGTGTTGGGATGTGAGACAATCTGTCCATTTGGAGAGGTGACAAAGAAGGTGATAAGCACAGGAACATAACACACACACATTCTGAGTATTTGGAATAGGTTCAGGAAAAGGCAATCCAGTACACACACGCACACAAACACATTTCATTTATACCAAGTGCACACATCTCTAGTCTCTATGGTAACTAGTAGCCGTCATGGCAACAGAGTACAAGCGGTAGAAGAAAGGCTGAACTCTCATGACTGTCCTCAATTTATTTTGGACCCCTGGTACAGTTGCGCACACGCACACACACACACAGAGTTAGTCATTCTGAGGTTTGCAGAACACATTCCCAGTTTAGTGTGTGTATACCTCTTGAAATGGTGTGTTGTAATAATGGGGGGGGGAGATGCAAGGACAAGTCAGGCCCTGTAGGTGAATCACACACACGCCTAAAGTGAACACACACCGACAGGCCCTCACATGCAGGAGGCAGCTAACAAGAAGCAAACATTTTGCAACATTTTGTAACAGGGTTGGGCAATGTGATGATATTTACTGTACATGAATTCATGTCCATGGTTGTGTTTGATCAGTGGTTTCCGACATGAAGAAATCACAAGATAAATCTGAGGCGTTGCGAGACGATTGACAAGATAGAAAAGAGTTTTGAAAAGTGAAGCACATTTACTGTACTGCTCGTAATGCTAATTTATACTTACAATGCACCACATTTCAGAGGGCAGTACTGTTGTTACTACTTTAAATTTTACACAAATGTAATATACTTTTTGTTCTACATTGACCAGCTACAACATTAAAGCACTGCTCACATGTTTAAACATCAGTAATAATAATTCACTAATAATGTTAAAAATAAACGCTAAAGCCAAAAAGGTTGGAAACTATTTTATTAGACCATTACTGGTAATCAATGAGCAGAACTACGGCAAAACTGTACTGACATGAAGAACCTTAAACCTTGATAACACACATCTAGTGCAGCGTTTCCAAATCCGGGGGATGGGACCCCTACACCGGGTCGTGAGATTAATCTAGTGGGTCACAAGATGATAATCAGCTAGGAAATTAGAGGAAACTATACTTCTAATGTTTGCGACTGTCTTCTGCTCACAATTTATGGCAGCCATGAGAAGTGAGATGCTTTATATTAAGGGGTCACAACCAAAAAAAGTTGTCAACCACTGATCTAGAGAAATCTGTATATAAAAAGACCAGAAAGACTTGACTTCCTCGAACCGCCAATCAGATGCTTCCCATTTTCAGTACCATACACAGGTAACCAGGTAAGGACACGAAAAATATATACACACACACACACACACATTTGAAGGCACCCTCCTCTGTGATAGCAGGGTCCACTCATCTAGAAAGCATTAAGGAAAATTGTTCCTTGAGGACCGGAAACTATCTGCACTCCACCGTCGTAAACGTGGCTTTCCAAAACGAAATCCGTTTGTAATTGCTTTGCTCCGGGCTCTCTGAGGACTCACTTGAAATGAGAGCAATTTGCAGCCTTGACGCAGTTGTTTTGTTCTTTACTCGTCTCAAGACAAGGTGTTCTCACTGAACTGAGAGGCAGCAGCTCCACCGTGTGGATTTACACACGATGTGTCTGCAGCTCATTGCACTGCAGGGGAATGAATATGTATGTAAGTATATGAGGGGTCCATTCATCTGTTATTAGATAAAACAAACAGAGATAACTGACAACTCAAACAGAAATAAGATATTAAAACATTAAGAATGCTTTCTGGTATAGATGTGATATGTGTTTATATGCAGCATCTGTTTTCTTGTTGTAGTTTTCCTACTTCCCCCTCATGAACCAATCAAAGGCTACGCTATGTTATGATTTTTTTTAAACTTAAAGTTATTTTCCGACAAAAACTGAATGAATGAAGTTTTCACAGTCATCATGTCAGTCCAGATCTGAGACGTTCCCAAAAACAAGCCTTTCTCACAGCCTGGGTTGAAGCCCGAAGCTTCATGGAGCGAATATTATGACAGTAAATTATTCTTGAGACAGCAGATTTTACCAGGAGACTTGATATTAAAAGCTGGCTAATAGAGTCATAATGTCTTGTCATTATTACATTATCAAGTACCTGACATAGCCCTCTAAATTAGTTTGGGTTCAGGGGGAAATTAAGGGCGCAAAGCTGCTTAAATGGCAGCTCCCTAAAGATAAAGATGTTCAAGAACCGCTGCCCTGTCACACACAACTGTCTGACATGAAGAAATGCAAGAAAATACTAGTTTGGAATGTTTTTAACCACCACGTGTTTTATATTTTACTTGATAAATTGCTTAATTTAGGTAGAAGAAAATTGGCTCAGTACATTCAGTGTTATGTGATTAGTTAAATCTTAGCATAATGTTAAAAATCTCCAATTAAAAGCAGTATATGCACACTTACTCAACCAGTTTTAATACTGAATTCCTATTAATTATTAATATTAATTTAATAATTCAAAGATAGAACGTCTAATTTAATGAGTATTCATTTCAGGTGTTAAGAAAATTAATTCTCACTCTACTATACATTACAGTACAATATGTGGGAAATATCACAACTGTCCCTGTATATACATTGACTATACTAACTATATATGTACACATTATTCTCTATGTGAAACTGAAACTGCAGACAGAGAGCAGGTGTTGCTCTGTCTGCAGTATATTGTGTGTGTGGACAGGCAGGATTAAAAGGTGTTTTTAGATGCTCGTCTAATCCCACAACAGCAGGGCTGCACATATGTGCCGAATCAAAAGGACACACACACACACACACACACACCCCTCTCTACCCACACCCACAATTGTATCCTTCTATTTTAAAATGCTCCAACAATACTTAACGCTCCTCCCTTGTCTCCCCGGACACCACAGCATCTGTTGCCCATAGCGATTATCCGGTGATTACATGAAAGCAGCGGCCAAATTCTCTCTCTCTCCCCCCCAGCTTCTCTGACATCTCTATATGTCCTTCCACACATTGCTCTATCCATTTCTCCCAATACATTATGTCCACACACACACACACCTCTCTTTCAGAAGTGACCTCTCCATCACCCCAGAGAATACTTCAGTGACTGTGGTGCTGCAGTGGTACTTAGTCATGACGACAGCTTGTACAGGAAACACACACACAACTCGTTCACGTGCACAATCGATAAAATCTGCTACAAATGAATACAGTACATGCCCAAAAGTATGTAGACACATGAGCATTGCACCCATATGATAAGGCCTGGTTCACAGTCCACATTCCACTTCATCCCAAGGGTGATGGATGGGGTTGAGGTCAGGGCTCTGTGCAGACCAGTCAAGGGTAACTTTATTTTATGGGTCCCATGACTTCCTAATCATTTTCAACATAATGTATGACATGGTATAGACAGGATGTTCCTGCACACAGAGCCTCTTTTTAAAGTATATTTTCAGCATTTTTTATTAGAAAGTCAAACATAGGAATGACCCTAAAGGGACTGCAGATATAAATCACCCTTTTGGCTCAATATGACACATTACCACTGTGTGTTGACCCTGATAAATAAACAAAATAAGAAAACACTGTCTCCTGACAATGTCTGATCTAATATTAATTTATTATACTTCATGATTTTTTTTAATAGAGCTGCACAGTCAGTGCTTACTTAGGCAAGCTACCATATTTCCAGTAAAGTCATTTGAATATGTTCGACAGCAAAATAGCTCTGCTTTAAATAAATATAGCTGCATCTAAGGTTTCCTTTAACACTTTTCAGTAGTATTTTGAGGGCAGCTCTGGTTGGTCTCTTGGCATGTCTCTTGGTTATGCTAGCAATTACGTGTAATGAATTATTTAGAAGTGTACCAATTACTACCATACATTACAAAGTCCTATCCAGGAAATCGCCTATGACTGTAGAGTTCAATGTCAGTTCATTTTATGAAAATATTTAATTATATGAAGTTGAGGGGCCCATAAATTAAAATGTTACTCAGTCAGGTTCTTTCAAACCAAACAAGGATAACTAGTTCTTAATGGACCTGGCTTTGTGCAGCATTGTCATATTGAAACATGTATCCTATTGTCTAAAATACAGTTGTTCTAATTAAAGGTAACCCTTATGTTACAGCGCTCAAAGGGGCCAAACCCAAACTATGAAACACAATCCCAGTGGATATTTTTGGCCTTATTGTGTACTTGTGCAACCTCTAGTGGCTTCACTCTGCACTGCAATGCAGCTTCACTCATTCTTCATATGGACAGAATCCTTATGCTATACAGTATTTTTATTTACATGCACATGCAGGTCTAAATGGGAGTACTGAAGGAGAAGATAGTATATACTGTAGATGCTTCATATGAACACCATTTAGTTTGGCTTGTGTTCAGGATACATTTAAACACATACATAACATGTATTAACACTTTCTCTATCTCACATATGCATCCAGAAACACACACATACATACAAGCGCAGCATGTGGGCAGCATCCCCAGCGCTGTGAAACATCTTGCATCCCACATGCTTATATAACTCCCTCTCCACCTCCTCCAGCTGATCACTCATCACTTTATCACTTTATCCTCCACTGGGAAGGAAAAAACACCCCATCTCTCTCCCCTCGCTCCCTCTCTCCCTCTCATTGAAATCAGCCAGGCGGGCGCCCTCTGCAATCCAACATGATTTCGTTACACTCTGAGCATCAAAGGAGCACATCACTCCGATGAGATCAGGCTGCAGCAAATCCCATCTCTAGTGAAGATTTTATGTTGGTAAAAATGTAATCATAAACCTGAGCTACTTGTGACAAGATGGGAGCTCAAATGTCAAACCTTGTTATCATCCACCATTACTGATATTTACCGAAGGAGAGAATTCAAGCAAAGAAAACAGCTGCAAACTATCTATTCTATTCTACAGCAAGATGAAGAGCTGTTATGACAAGTAAGTAAAAATTGTAAAATAAAGCAAAAAAAAAAGATGCAGTGAGATTATAATATAACAGGACAAATGCACCTCCTTCCTGTTTGTATTCTTAGCACGCATTGCACAGTAATGAGGAGAAATGCCTGATGGACATTCTGCACATCCTTCCCACAGAGGGAACTTTCATATCGACTTCAGCTGTGTTTTGGATAAAAAGCCAAAGGACAAAGCTTGTGCGTGTGCTGATGTATGAGTCTCTTGTGCAATATATTGAGCAGGACAAACAAATTCAATCTGTCACCAAGGGGAGAGATGAGGACAGAAAACAACAAGCACTGAGCTTCTCAAAGCCCCAGCTGTGCCATTGGTGTTCTTTATTACAAAAAATATATATCCATCTGAACCCATCATTTAACTGCTTTAGGGTGGTGTAGTTCATCTGTCTATGAGGAAGCAGTTTGACCTGTCACACAAATGTCTTTAAAGTAAGGGATAAGACTGCCTGTCGACAAAAGAGGGATTACTCTCTTTGTATCGAGACAGCATCACTTCATTGAAAAAGAAGTTGTTTTGAACAACAGGCAAGTGGAATATCTGTCCAGTTTGCACAAACTAAAGAAACTGAAGTATACTGATCATCATGTGTAAATGTGCCTTTAAAAGGTCAAAAATATAGTTTGATCTTATAAGAAGGCTCAGTCATTTCCTAAAACAGCCGGGCACTCAGCATTTGTTTGGGACTATTTTCAGCTGTAGGTTAACATGTATTTGGTGCACTAGTGAGTATTTACAGCAGCAGGACTGTGTATGCGGGACTGACTCAAAATAAAATGCACTGTGTGTATTCAACATGTGACCCAATGGCACAGTGTACAATGTGACACAAAGAAATAAGATACATCATGGGATTTGTTGGCAATAAGAAAGATATAGACTATCACCAGCCTTATTCTTTAAAATGAACATTTTTCAGGACTGCACGTAGAAGCAGGAAGTTAAAGTAACTGAGACTTACATTAATGAGCTCGATCTCCCAGATCTTCTTGACCAGCTCCATGGAGGTGTAACCATTGATGAGGAAAGACTTGGTGTAGTCGCCGAGCTCCAGCGACTCCAGCCACTCTGCCACCGATGTGGGATTGTTGCCATCGTAACCGACAGGTCGCACCTTTAGTCCAGACAGGAAGGAGAAAGGGAGAAAGGGGTTTTTTAACTTTCTGCAGGTTATTAAGCGACTGCTGAGCTTATTTGTTAATATCTCTGAACGCTCACTGCTCGAGAGGTTTCGTGATGTGAATTAGTTTTCCTCCACGTTCTCATAAATATGGTGAGGAATCTTTTGCTTTTTTTCTGCCCATATGGTACATTACCATTGACCTGGAGCTCTGTAGCATAGAACAGCTGGTATCTTCAGGTACGCTCTGTACAAATGCTACCTACATTACAGCCTATTTCTTGCGCAACATGACAGCTGTTTGAATTCTCTTTACATTATATTTGATTGCTGCGCTGCTTTCATTTTTTGTCTTCAGATCATTAAAGATTTATTCTGTTAAAGACCGTTCCCCAGTTAAGCAGGGTACGGGAAGAAACAGAACACTTTATTTAAGTACATGCTGGATTAAAATCACGTACATCTCGTATATTTTCAGCACAAACAAGTGAACACAAGCCTAACTTTTGAGAAAGGGCAGAATAGGACGCAGATTTACATTTTTTTATTTCTTACAGCATTTTAAAAAGTTTAGGGGGGGTTAGAAGAGGAAAGTGCTGTCTGGAGATCAAAGTTATATGGGTGTCTCTATGAAACCTGCTTATCTCTGAGCTCAGACTCTTCCTTTTCTTTCCGTCCTCTCTTTTAAAGACTCCTTTTTTCCACTGTCACTCCATGCAGTCCACACCTTTGATCTTTCTTTCTGTCTGTCTCACACACATTCAAAAGCTTTTGACCTTGAACAAACTTTCCTGTAAGTCCAAGTATTCTTTGTATTATTTCAAAAGTCATTGGTCCCTTTATTAAGAAACTTTTGGCATTTTTCTGTGATAACTAGGAGTTGACAAACTGGATTTAAGCTCAACAACGTGTTCCTTGCATCACTTAAATTGATGTGGTTTGGATGCTGTGATCTCCTGTAACACATCTTACTGTTTTTTATGAAACCCCCTACCTCCTTGTTTAAGTATTCTGCAGAACATGCAGAGAAACCCAACCACCCACAGAGAGAGTTTTATCACATGGAAACACAGATGGAGCAGGAGATTTGCTGAGTTTTATACCAAACAAAACGGATTGGCTAAAGCTACAAGCAAAGAAGAGCTCTCATTTGTATTATGTTAACCTTACAATCTTTAACTGGAAATATAAACTTGATAGATTTATATAACTTGCATGAGAGCGACATTACAAAAAAACATAAGAAAGCTCAGATTAAGTGACTGTTAATGATTCGCTGCAGGACTGACCCTGGGCAGCAGCCGTATGGCCTGCAGGAGCCGTTGCCTGTGGGCTGAGTTAAGGATCCCAATCTCCAGTAGGTCCTGGTCTTCCACCACATTGCTGCCCTGCAGAGTAACAAAACAACAGTTAAAGTTAGCAATGCAGCAGTGTCTCTGGGGGTGTTTACAAAGACAGCAATCTGTGAGTACAGGCATCATAAAGCACGCATGCACGCACGCACGCACGCACGCACGCACGCACGCACGCACGCACGCACGGGTATTGGTCCGAGTTCCAGCTTTAATTAATCCAATGGGAAACCTTAAGAAACAGTCACGTCCCCTCCAGAGAGTCCAAAAGAGAGAGTCTTCATGCAGACAGATAATTAGAGAAAAGGTGGAATGCAGGGAGGACAGAGATACGGTGTGCATGAAGACAGCTGCAGAACAGAGAAAGGCCAGCTCAGCCGGAAATACCATCAGAAATATAGATTCTGACAGAAGTTAGAAGTAAAGAGAGCTAATAACCAAAATGATGGTAAAGAAATGGCATTAGGAGAAGGACTGTGTGACCAGCCTGGAGGCAGTCTCAGGACAGTACACACACGCATACACTCTGGTACAGGATTGAAGGATTACACTTGTCAGTCACTCTAGATTTCCTTCCTGTCAAACTAAAAACTGTGGAAAACATCCAAGAGACGAGGGAAGAAAAAGCAGGTAGATACCAGATATCTGCTTTTTCCTCCCTCTACTTTACTTCTGTCCAGAAGTTGACTCTGCAGACGGCCTGGTCCTCAAAAGGGACATTTTGCTCTAAAACTGTTACATTACACTTTTAGATAGGAGATAGCTGTTGTTTAGTTTTCATGGCAGTATCCTGGAAGAACATCGGCCAGAAAAATCTCTACAAACTGGTCAAGACCTGACAGCGATCAAAATATCAAACATGGGAAGCTGAGACTGTGGTTGTATTGAGCATCTCCCAGGTGTGAGTGTGTGGATCTGCACTTGTTTAAAAATATGGAAAATGACAAAATAAATCAAAAGATTTATTGAGCCCCATGGAGGCATATGGAAGAAATAAATACAGATGTGGAAATCTGTGCACATATTGCTAAACCATGCAATAGGTTTAGTAATATGTGCGCTTAGAATAAATCCTACTAAGTTCGGGAACCTTAAAGAGAAACTTGAAAAGTCTCTTAAACCCAACATCACAGCAGGGTGTGGTCAGGTGTGGTCTAATTGTGACCACACCCAACTGTAAAGTGCAGATTTACGGGGTGTGGAAAATGTTATTGCCACAATTTAACAGGGCAAGCCATATGATGGTGTGCAGTTACTTTAATGTACTGAAAATAAGCAAGTCATGGTTTGTTAGCTATTGAAATATACCTCTGATTATACAAACACAAGTTACAACTCAAACACATGTGCCTAGCCTGCACCTCACAAATCATCATGCATTAACAATCAAATCAGATCAATCAGGACATTAGGACTTACTTATGTGGTTGATTGAAACTCGTATGTGCAACATACTGGAGACATATATGACATGGTCATCTTAGTGTTTGTTTGATTAATTAGTGATTTTATTTAGTGGGTAGAAACATTAAATAACTAATTGTAGTACCTTAAAACTATCTAACTTACCCACCCCTTTTATTCAGAAGGTCAAAGGTCTGTATTAAAAGTCTTACTGTTTCCATGAATGCATCTTTACTGTGCTCTGCCAAATTATTTCTTCAGCTCAGTTTATTAATCCATGCACGCAGATTGCTAAACCAAACACATGGTCTGGTTATCCATGCTCTCATTTTATTAATCCATGCACCTGGTTTATTTATACATAACCTTTTTTGTTCTTTGTAACCCATGCCCCAGGGTCTCTAAACTGTACCTTGATGTTTGAAAGTTTAAAATGTCAACCTACTTTGGGATAAAAAAGCCCCATAAAAAGTGACTAATGTTGCCGCAGGCTTATTAGTGTAACATTGTCTCCAGGGCTCCACCACCCTGTCCCTGTACTGCAGCAGCAGCTGATTGGGCTCACCAGGTGCCTAAACTTCCACATTCTCCTCACTAACCTGTACGACAGGGCCTCTATGAGAAGAATGTAGTTCATAGATCAGCTCCCAGGCTGATTAATAGAACGCAGAGCAAAGCTGGAGTTACCATGCTACAACTTCACAGCAGAGTAATGATTCACAGAGTAGTGCAGAGTGGATGTTGGGGGATTGAAAGGGATGACTAATTACTCCCTGTTGGGATCCTGATAGAAAGAGAGAGTTCCTTCATTTTTGTTCTTTCTTTCTCCAAACCTGTGCCATCCCGTTTCCCTTTTTTGTCTTAACATTTTGTCTGTTCCATACCTGCCATTTCCAAGTGCACATGATGGATCAGGGGATAACTATCACAGGGGTACATCAATATTAATCGAGTAGGAATAAATTATGATTTTTCCTCATAATGCCTACATTGTTTATTTTGTATCGCAGAAATAAACAAGTTATTCTACCTTTCTATGTGTGATAACTTAGTATGCAGCATTGGTATGAACACTATCCATTTGCTGGTGACGGAAGGCGTTTAGCATCCGCAGTGTTGATAAAATTGCCATGGCCTGTGGTTAGCTTGTGATGCTTCGACCACACAATTACAAACAGTAACCCCACAGTGGGTCACAAACACTCTGAACGCAATAATTAAAATTCATGTGGAGCGGCAGGGGGTTAAGGCACACCAGTGAAGGAGTAAAAATTTAAATTCAGTGATGGTAGTGAAGGCCATCGTTGCCAACAGGCATAAGCGAGTACTACAAATCATGCTCGGCCTACTGTATCTCTTGCTCTCTCTGTTGCGTTCCTTTCATGCCCGTGTTCATCCTGTGCCTGTCTGCCATGTCTTCATTGCTCTGTTATCAAAGAAGTTGTCCTCTTTTCTCATTATTTTGTTGCCCCTTACTATTCATCTGTTCTCACTTTAAGTACGCAATTCATTTTCATTTCTTTACAAACCTATTGGTACATTCATCTTTTTTTTTTTTTTACATATGTGAAAAAGCAGTGACTTAACTTTCTCCAACGTGGTGGCAGTTTAATATTCATAAGAATTTGATATTCATAAGAATGTGTTTTTCAGAATAATACATTCCTTTATGAGGAGGATTAGAGATACCACCTTTGAACAAAATATAGATATTAAAATATCTTGTTTCAAATATTGTTGTTTCCTCTCTCTGAGGAAGAGTTGGGTCAAATTAATTCCACAAGCCTCACGGCTGCTCTTTAATACACGCTGCACGACATCATGCTTTATCTCTTCATTTCGGCTATCTATCTAGTACGGCGCCCTCAACCCTTTTTGTCATGTACAAACTCAACCCGGCTCCACCTTTGTCTTCAGCAACTGGCTTCTATCTGTCTTTTAATTCATTGTGCTGCATCAAAACCAAATAATTTTGTGTCATGATAAAAGACAATATTCTTTCAGTATTTGTTTGAGTGTCTCGGTTTATGTGATGCTTATGAGAGTTTCTGCAGTATTTATCTCTCAAGTGAGCAATAACAACTCATGCCTCATCTTTCCACCACCTTTTACCGCCATATTTTGGCCACATTTTTAAGCGTCTACACTGGCCTGCCATGTTTAGTGAGGTGAGTGTGTTTGATGGTAGTGATGTGTGTTAACAGGGAAAGCGTGACTACAGTCAGAGGACTAAGCAAGGTGAATGGGCTCTTAGATACAGACTAGTCCCATAAAGATGCCTAATATCCACCGTTAAGTGGCTCTGAACATGCAGGAACTTGACACTGCTTTCAATCACAGGCCATCTTTTTTCTGATTGGATGCATTTGGGGGGAAACATAATGCCAGAGCCTGCAATGAAAACAGTTTAACATTTAACATCCAACTGAAAATACAAATAAGTTGTTTTTGCTAAAGCTTCTATATTTAATATTCATATATTAACAATGGATGATGAAATATGTGATGTGAAAAGCGTAGTTTGTAGTTTTGAGCAAAATGAGAATTAATACCCAAGTGTGTAGAACCTCTACAGAGAGTTTTAGCGTCTTTCAGCTCATTGCTTTGGATTTTAGCTACGGTCCTTCACTGTTTTGGTTCAGTCTCACTGCTCTCATCAGCGTTATTTCCAGACCTGGAAGGCTTACATTGGCCAGATGGCCCAAAACATGACTGAATAAAAATAAAATTGAATTTCACTCTTTAAAGCTACAATTATCAACGTTATAACAAGTACAAGTTGTCAAACTGTGTAATGTGAAAGGGCCTCAGTTGTTGATGAAGCAACACACATTTATCCTTTCAGCTCTTTAAGCTCATTGTTTTGGTTTTGTGGACAGCAACTGTTCCTGTTGTTCAGTCTCTCTCATCTCACACGAACACACGTATGTGTCATTTAAAATGGGGCGTGATTCGTCTCCATCCAGTGTCCATATCAAACACTGTCTCCATAACAACCACTCCGCCCCTTTGGCATTTGTCAATCAATCGAGCAGCACTTGTCCTCTACTGGCTGGTTAAGGTGAACAGATACGCCCACTCTAATGACCCCCATTAGAGGTAAATGGTGATGGTAGATTGGAATGGTCCGTGTTTATGTGTATGTGTGCATGTCTGCATACATTCCTGTACAGCCCGTGGCCACTTTCCACTGTCATACACTCATGCCGATCAGCCTTGAGGTCAAATTCATTTGCAAACCTATCAATTCTACAGATGAACATGAACTTTTATTTTCTAATGCGCTGACTTGTTTCAGTTTGAATCTGCCATTTAACTTGATTTCCCATGCTGAGTGGTACTGAAATGAATTTGACCCAAATCTCTCCTTGAAGGATCCACAGCCAACAATAAAAAAAGGAGCGCTGCAAATACCAATGTAATCCCTGTAGCCTGTGCATCAACTGCATTAATATCAATTTGTGGTAGTCACTGAGTTTTCCCAAGGTCGGAAAACATTAACCGTCTTCCTGTTTAGTCACGAACATCACAAAGAGGTTAAAAACTCCACTCAGCAAGTGGGACACCAGAACAACTTTAAACAGAGAAAGACCCGAAGAGAGGCCCCCCAAAAAGGGACTTTGAAGTCACAACGATGTTTGCAAGCCTGTTTCATCTTAGCTCTTTTCAATATTAATTGTATCCAAAGGCATTACAGAGGAGACAACTGAGCTATTGAGAAACACATTTAGACAACAGGGGCGAGGCCAGGAGAGCAGAGAATCCCAAGTCTCTCAGAAGTACTGCCAAAAACTGTTAGACTATAAACCAGGAGCAAATGAGAATAAAATATGTTGTTACGCTGATATGATGGCATGAATGTGTGTGAGTGTGTGCCAGTGTAAGAGGCAGGAGTGTAAATAAATGAGGGTGGCACCTGAGGACATTACTAATAGAGAAAGGACATTTTTCTAGCTAAAGAAATACTGCTTATGTGAACAGTCTGTGTGACGTTATTGGTTGCCTGGACACACACACAGCTGCTGCAATGATTCCTACCTTCATTCATTCAATCCCTTACCCCTGTAGGAAAACATATGTGACCCAATGTAAATGCACTTGCAAACAACAAATAGTTCCTTTTGAAGAACAGAATCAATGTTTTAATTCAATATACAACAGCCAACATTTGGAAGTGATCTCTGCTAATAGCCAAAAAGAGAATTTAATTTAAAGCAGATTGAAACTGAAGTAGAAGGCAGTTGTTGGATTGATAAGGTTCCTTCCTGATAGGACAATAAAAGGTATTATTGGAGTTTTTAAGAGGGAAAAACTAAGAAATCCTGTAAAGTGAAGAGAGTTGTTTCCACCAGAAACAGGAAACTGTTCTGATAAACCTTCTGTACGCTACCAGCCCAGCACCAAACAGCCGACAGACTAAATGAATGACTAGGTGGTAAACTGAGTGGAGCTTTTAGATAAAATATTTATATATTTATCTATAAGATATTTCCCTCAGGCACCGGTAGAAAACAAAACTGAATAGGAGAGTCAATACTGGACATGTATTTGTCGGGTGGCCAGAAAAACAACTCCAAATGAAAGCTAATGTTCCTCCTGCTAGCTGTGTAAAGAGGCTACCGCTTGCTAACATGTTTGACATTAACAACTTTATAAAATATGTCAATGTCCTTACAGCTCGTTGTGCTGCCAAAAAGATCAATAATGGCTGCTTTACGTTTTTAGTTGTTTTTCTTCTTTTCATTAAACCGGTTAGTTGGATAAGGCAAATAGTGACACCTTACAGCATTATGTCTTTACTTTTTAGAAATTAGGATTTAGAAATACCTCTATATTAATGTATAAAAACGTTAGCATGGACAGGTAAATAATGTTTATCCTACCTGTGAACTGTATATCACAGCCTGTGAATGCAAACCATGAGGAATCTGTACAAAAACGATGACTAACATTGATGCTGGAGGCATTACCGTACAATGAGGAATGTAGGAAAACTACATATTTTCCCAATTTCTTTTTATGATTCAGTGCATTTCTCTCCTCACTTATTTTATGTTATCAGTAACTAGCTGTTTCACTCCATGTACTGTAAATATCACCACTTTATTGCATTCATTAGAGTGCTCTTGCTCCATGTTCTTTTAACAAAATAAAATTAAGGATGCTTGTGGAGTGTGACCAATAACACACAGATACACACTTGACCACGTGCGGGAGAAACACATGAAGAAAGAAACAGACAGATTCTGTGATTTCCTCCTGTTGCCAGGGTAACCAAATGAACTAATGCAGGTCACACTGAGTGGAGGACCAGAACGCACACACATACATAAATATGTATAGAAATGCCTACATATATTGTTAGTTGACCCTTACGTCAGGAAAGAACATTTAATCTGCTTTCTCTCTCCTCTCCTGGAAGTGATAAAGTCAAATTTGCATAATTGTCCATCAAGAAAGGACTAGCAAGTAGGAAGTATAGAAAACATTCTACTCTTCTGGTTGGTAAAATATTTGAAATATTATGAAATCCTTTGGACAACCCAAGATAAGAGGTTTCCCCCCCAAACAGTGACAATCTGCAACTCCAGATAAACTCATCCAGTCAGCATCCTTCTGCTATATGTCTCCCATCTTTCTGCCTCTGCTGCAGTTTCTCTCAATTTGGCTTCATCACTTCGCTCCCCTTTTATCCTGTCCTCCTCCTTTCCTCCTTCGTCGTTCACTTACCCTCCACTTTCTGTGGATGTAAGTCTTATTAACCCACACATGTACACACACCCACGCCAATATCAGATGAGTTTCTGAATGCAAAATGACCCAGCGAGTCTCTCGGACCATCGGATAACACAGGGGACCAGGTTGCCTCCTACAGGTGGTTGAATTTCTATATGTGGTAATGTGCAAGTGTATGCAAAAACCATGAAACAAGCATGGTTTTGACATGCATTTTCAGTGTGGTGTGAGAGCATGCCTATCTGCAGCTTGATACTGGAGATGTGGCGTAGGATTTCTGTGCGTAGGAGGACCTCACATGGCATCAGTGGGGAGAGGCAGTGATGATGGAAACGGAAGAATGAGAGAATAGGATACAAAGGAGAAGGAAATCCAATAAATAAAAGAGCTCTCTGATCTCTGAAGGAAACAAATCTAGTCATCATAATCACTGCAAAGAAAACGATGAGTGATAATGAGCTACAGCTAATGGAGCAGACAGAGCTCACAGGGAGGTGGGACAAAGAGACAGGAGATTACATTTAAATCAAAGCAAAGAAAAAAAAGAATGGAAGAGCAATGTATAAACACATCCCATCCTAAACCCAGCAACATGCCTCCTTTTTCTCCCCAAAACACTCACCATGAACTGGACGTTGTCAAACCCATTGGCCAGCAGGTGGTTCTCGTACTGGACCAGGCCGATGGAGTCGAGCCACTGGCCCACGGACTGCAAGGGGCAGCGGGGACCTATGAGGGGGTGGAGGGGTAAACGCTTCAGTAGGGAGTAGCCGTCCACGCGGTAGCAGCGGCAGTCCGGCTGAGACAGCTGGCACTGCCACATCATGTTATGGCGGGCAAAGTGGCTGTCGAAAGAGCCCGCCATGTTTTTGAGGAGCCTTTGGCAAGGCAGCAGGAGGAAGAGAATGAAGGGAAGCAGGTAGAAGGGGGTGGGGGGGATAAAGAAAGAAGTTGGAGGAAAAAGGAGGAAGGTGAGGCTAGGCTAGAGGCATGGTGAGGATGGAGGGGGTCAGCATGCAAGGGTGCAAGCGGATAAAGGGTAGGTTAATGCGTCCAGATGCTGCTTTCTCTGAATCCAGTAAGAGGGAGGATGAGAAGGGGGTGAAGGCTGAAGTTGTATCCAGAAAAGAGCTTCCGTCCAGGGGTTAAATCCTGCCAGAGATGGGTGTTGGATAAGACTGGAGGTATAGATCCGCAAGCAGAAGCGACTGACTGTGTTTGTCGCACACAGCACAGCAGCCGCTTTCTTTTTCAGCTGTTGCGCTCGCTTGGCTGCTCCCTTGAGTGAGTGTGTGTGTGTGTGTGTGTGTGTGTGTGTGTGTGTGTGTGTGTGTGTGTCGGTGTGTGTGAGAGAGAGAGAGAGAGAGAGAGGAAGAGCGAGGGCTGCCTGCGCTGTTGATTTCTCTTTATCAAGTACTCCCACTCTCATCTGTATGCTTCTGCAGCCTCCTCTCTCTCTCTCCCCCTCTCTCTCTCCTTTCTCCGAGCGCTGCTTTCCTCTCTCATTCCCTCACTCTGTCTCTCTCTCTCTCTGCTTCGCTCTCTCTTGCTCACTTTCCTCTGTCTAGCTCCTGTCTATCTTCTCTCAGGGTGTCGATCGTCACCCTGCTCTCTCTACATATATCTGGCTCGCTCTGCTGATAATAGCCATCACAACAGCTCCAGCTTCTTTGTCTGCAAGAAGCCAAGCTCCCTCCCACTCACATACACACTGCTCTTGACTGTTTGCATGCAGCCGCATCTATATGTAAGTGTTTGTCTGTGTGTGTGGTGTGCTGTGTTGTTGCTAATGTGTGTGTTAGTAGTGGTGGTGGGGGCTGGTTTGGCACAAACACGTTTCTCCCTGTGGTAACCATGATTAGCAGAGGCTTTGCATTCATAGATGAAAAGAGGGAAAGAGGGAAGAAGAGGGAGGGGATCAGGAGGTGGAGGATGGGGGAGTTAACACAGGGACAGGGGGATGAACGCAGTAAATAGAGATGAGTAGCGGAGGACTCAAGGTACGCAGGTGAAAAAACTGGCAAAAACAGGAATTTGATGCACATAGATTCAAAAAGCAGAATCACCCACACAGACATTCAAGTTACAGGATAATTCAGGTTCATTAAGGTTTTATTTTGTAGTTCTGAATGCAAGTTAAGCAGGACAGTTGGTATTTGTCATTTCTTTGGCGCTCCACCTCTCAGTTATTAATCAATGTTCCCAGGCTTCCTGTCAACCAATGAGCATCAAGGATGTTTAACTACCTTACCTGTTTTGTCTCTCTCATGTCATTGCAGACACTTTGCTACTCCATGTGTTAACTGTCTATAGCTCCCTAAGACAGATCCTTACCTCTCTGGCTTGTGCTTGCAGTAGTAATTGTAGTTGCATATGTCTGTGAGTTAGTCAACCCAAAAGTTGACGAGGGGTCTCGTCCCTCAGGTTGGGAACCACTGCCCTTGGGGGATCTCCAGTTGGCTGCTATCTAGGAATCTACTCCTATAATTTATCTTAATTGACAGGATCAACACCAAACTCTCTTTATTACAGAAATAAAGCATCTGGATAGTTTTTTATGGCTCAAACATACACACTGCGTATTTTACCTGAGGTGTCCGCCTTGATGTCCAATCCACTGCCTATTCCTGCTCCTATGGAGCTCATAATCTTGTCGATCTGAACAAATAGGAGAGAGGAAGAGACAGAACCAGAGTTAGAGAGATGTACAGCATGTGCAAGGGAAAGTCCTTTCCCAGTAATAAAGCTACCCCCTATTTCTGGATTCAAGTGTCACATAACATGATCATTACGCCAGCCAGCGTGCTGAAATGTCAGTCATTCCCCTTGTGAATTGAAGAAGCATGGAGGAGCAGAAGGGGAAAAAGATGTGTTAGCAGGAAACTTAAAGACATGGCAGAGAGGAAGCGAGAGGAAGACTGGATTGAAGGCAGCTACAGTAGCTTCATTAGTGCCTGGCTGCTGAGTGTCGACAGGTCATCCCTGACCCTGGACCTGCTGCTAACCACAGAACTATGCGACCGGCACATCCATTTACCTGTCAGGTCCGCTGACTCACCACGGGTCAGAGAAAACTGGCCTTGATGCGGCTGGTTCTGGGACCAGTGTTTATAAGGGCCAGGTCTGACAAATGCTAACAGTGTGTACAAGCCGGAGGACCAGGAACGTGGCCTTATCTAAGTAGCTGAATTAACAGCTGGCAACTTCTTTATATGTCACTGCACACAAAGCACTAATTCACACGGGCCTTATTCCGTTTTCATGTAAAGCACACATATGGTGTTATACAAATGAATTGGAATTGAAAATTGAATTGAATGTACCTAGTATATGGAACCTAGAGGCTAAACAGTCACTGTGCGTTGATGAAGAGACAATGGATTAAATGACTGTGTGATGTGAAAGAGGTTGCTCGTAGTGACAAACCCGCTGTGAATAATCACCCGACTCTGCTGATCCTTTCAGCTCTACAGGCTGTTCTGGCTCTTTAGGCTTAACTTGTTCTGCTGCCTCCATGTAATAAAAAAAAATCTATTAATGGTGCTTTAGGGGAACCACAATATCTACAGTTTTGGTCATCATTTCTATTTATGCAATAACATTATTCTAAACAATGCAGCAACATCAATAAAGATTAAACCGACAGTGAACACACAGTTTTCATTGCACAAGAAAAATGTGTGCACACAACTATGAAGTCGGTCTTTAAATTGTAATGGTTATTTACACATATTAATGGATGTTCACAACAGACAGCTTAGGTAATACTTTTACCATTTACCTCTTTTTCTCTTCTCTAAATAAGTTTGGCTAACCTGGAGGTTTGTTTAAACCTTGTATGATCGTTGCCCTTTTGCACTTCTTTTTCAGCAACAGCACCACGTGCCCAAAGAACAGCATTACCAAAAAGAAAGATAACCAAAACTACAAATATAAAAGACCAAAGTTATTATATACTGCAGTTCTCCTTTAAGGGATTTGCTATCTCTGTAGCTTTCTAGATTAAACACATCTTTGGTGGAGGAAAAAATGTATTTCTGAAAATACCAACATTTCGCTACAAGCTGTTAATTACCATCCAAATAACCACAAGAAATTCAACACTTCAGCAATTTTCAAGGTAAAGCCGGATTAAGGCACAAATTCGTAACATCTTAATTATGCCTGTAGCACTAATGAGTATGTATATCTTCAGATCAGTAACTGTTAGGGTTAGGGAATCCCTTGTGACTCGTCTCATGCTAATAATGCAACTCTTTCCTGAGTATGTAACTTTGTAATTTTTTAATATATATATATATATATATATATGTATATATCACTCCGCACATTTCCCTGAAGCCATCTTATCTCATCCTCCAGTAGCATGCAATTAAACAAAAAAGGTCACCTTAATTGCTGAGAATTATGGTAAATTCCATACGATAATTCATTACCATCAGCAAGTTATGAGCTGTGTTGAGTAACTAACGAACATGTACATGTAAATGTGGACCGGCGTGCAGAAATTTACTTTCACTCATATGCTTTGGCTTAATTTTAAAAATAGAAAGACTAATTAAGTCATCATAATTATTAAATAAAATTGTATGAGATTCTTCATTTTCAGGGTGTAAGCACACATGCGTGTTGTCTGTGGTGTGAATGATGATCAGTGAGCAGAAGCTAATGTGTCTGTGAACCAAAGTGTTTATAAAGGGGTGAGATTCAACAGTGGTGTCCAGTCAATGGATCACATCTGTGTCAGAGACCCTTTAATACTGAAGAAGCCCGAGGCACAAACACACAGCACCCTCAACCTCTGCTCTCTACCCTCAATAACAGAAACTGCTTTCTCTCTTATATCTGGTCTTCCCTGCAGCTAGTGCTGGTTACAGAGGAAAATCACAGTGATAGCATGTTAGAATAGCACAGGGGCTCCCTTCTGCACGGTAGTAGCTGAGTGGATTTCAAAGGGAGGGAAAACTGAAGCAGCTCACTTGCTTTAGGTGCAGAGGTTTCAACTGTCCCTTGCAGAGATGCTTCACTTGGAAAAGTGCTGGTTTTAATAGATTTTATGACGGAAATACATGTAGTGTCACAGTACACTTTCCTTTTCCTTTAATGTCTCAGTTGATCCTAAACATCTGGTAATAAGCTGCACATGTCTGGAAAAACCTGTTCTTACCTCTTCCCACTCAGCAGTAAAGGAGGGAGTTCTCTCCAGTCTTCCGCCTGGGCTGGCACCCTCTCCTGGGCTGGGACTTCCGGGCCCCTGGCCACGAGATCCAGACCCCCAGCCGTACTCCTCCTGGACAAGACAAAACAACAATTTGTTGTTTACAGAAAATGAGGGCAAAGGTTGCCAAAAACTTTGACCTTAAAAAGCACTAAAAACTGTCCAGAGAATAACTAAGTCCTCTCAGTGCTCATCAAAGTTGCATCTATAATGAAGCCTTTTTCAAACAGACTATGTATTTAGCTTATGATTTATTTACTATGAATTAAAGAAGTCTCATAAAATGTGCTGCACAGCAGGGAACACTGTGGCCCAGATTAGTGAGTTATCTAATTGGTTGGACTGGTTTCTGTGCCGTTTCTGAAGTCACTCTGCATGATACAGCAAGATGCAAACTACCTCCACGGTTGCATAATTTATACAACTGAATATTTACAATAAATGCATTTACTTTCAGATCTCGGTGCTGACCTAAACTTTTATAAAAAGAAGAACTGCTTTTAACTTAATAAAAAGACTTTTATGGTTATCCTTGGCCTCTTACATAAATGTCTCAAGAGCAAGAAAGTATCAAAGAAAAAAGACAATGTTAAAGTTTTAACTCTCCTTCATAATGCAACATAAATGCTGGGCTCTATTTTATAAATCATGCTTTCTTTGACCCTTTGATTGCACACAGTCATTTTAGATGAGAATAACAAGAGTATGAAAAGTCTAAGTTGGGACATCAGCAGCAACAACTTACTTGTACGGGAGAGACGGCTACCAGGTTGGAATCAGACTTAGACAGAGACTTGGACAGCTGCAGGTCCAACCCACTGCGGGGCATGGACCTCATCCTTCCCAGGGTGCAAGCCCTCTCTTCGTAGCCAGCACCTGATGAACTGCCCTTGGAAACACTTCCTGTCTGGATCCCCCGCAGGTCTGGAACTTCTCCGTTTTGACCAGAGTAGGAGGAGGGTGGGTGGCCCAGCGTAGACCAGCCACAAGGTGGATCCAACTGCTCGCAGTTCCTGGGTCGGGCCTGGTCCTGGTTGACCCTAGTGTGGAAGATAGTCCGGTACACCACCTGTGGCTTCTGGGGGTCGTTGGCGGTCCTCTGAGGCGACGACTCACGCCCTGTCCTGGAGAAGACCTGAGTGGGTCCTCCTCCGATCACGATGCTGAACTCCGGGGTCTGCAGCAGGCTGCTCTGGATGTCTGTAGCGGCATATTTGCGGGGTTTGGGGCTGTAAAGATGGTATGGTGTATCAGGGGTTTCACAAGCTGGGGAAGATCCATGAAGGAGGCCTGCAAACTCCTCTGGGATGTGGCTCTTCCTGCGCTCCTCTAACAGAGCGTTGGATGCAGAGGAAGAGCAGAGGGGAGGAGGAGGTGGGTCTCGCTGATACGGCCCGTCGTCTGCAAGGAGGACATTCACAAAAACATTGATTAGGATTAAATCATACCGATTTGCATCAAATGGTCTTGTCACAACAATGATACACACCAATGAATTTATTCTACATAAAAAAACAACTGATCAGAAATTTGCACTCACTGCACGAACAAGGCACACGATATTTAAAAGTGAAGATAAAAATGTTTAGTACAGATTAGAGAGGGGAAAGCCATGGGGCAAAAAAAACCCACAAATATTTCAAAAACAAATAAAACAAAGCTGCAAATAGGGAAATAAGAATGAGGTAATACATGTTCTGCTTCCCTGCTGAAAAGCACACCTCTGCTCCTTTTCTGTCTGGCTGCAAAAGTGTGTGTTTGTGTGCCTGAACATGTGCGTGTATGCTTGAACTCATGAGGGCAGGCGTTCTTACACCATTGACTGGGTTTTAGTTTTTTGAGGGAATGCTTTCAGTGGCCCACTCATTGTCTGTGTGCAGTGGGGTGAAAGAGAAGCCACTGAAAGCATCTTTTGATTCTCCGTATATTAGTATTTATGTGTGTGTGTATGTCGGTTTGTTAATGCTTATGTTCACATCTGCAAACAAGGTACACCTTAGGACACAACAATCGCCTTACGCATTAAAAAGATGAACTCCTCACGATATAGGTGCAACATAAGAGGTGCATTATTTATTCTTATTCGAGCATGATTATTTATTACACTTCACCACCGCAGTGACACTCTCAAACTCATAATGATAAATCTTCAAGACTGTAGCAAAGGAGTAACATTGTGCTCCTCCGGGAATAGCCCTGCTCTTATTTATAGCTTCACAAATAAAGTGTCTTACATGGTCTGACTAAAAATAAATGCCACATTTATGGAGTTGGAATGATTAGTAGAGGTGTAAACTAAGCATTAGAGACAGAAAGGCAGGTGGACAGGTGGAAGGAATCAAACAGAATGAATCACAGACAGGTAGCGAAACACTGAAGCACAGATGGATATAGTGTAAATTTCACGTGAAGGATATCTTCTTGCTTTGTGTGTAACGGATGCTATTAAAGGACACTGGTATGTGTATTTGAAAGTTTTCCTGCCCTAATCATTATTTTTACATTACTAATAGGTGAAACAACTGTATAATGTGAGAGAGAAAGCTCGTAGTGACGAATCCACACAGAATTATCACCCAACTCTGCAGTGTCACAAGCTTAGATTCTCGATCCGGGTAGGGATGAACTTCCTCCCAAAAACATTTTAACTGGGAAAGAAAATGGAAGAAACCTCACAAAGAGCAACAGAGGAGGGATATTCCATTCATCTGCTGATTAAACTATAATACAACATAATATTCTGTCTTGTTACCTTAAATTCTCTAATCAGGTGGAGGGGGAAAAACTGTTTGCGTGGAGCCCAGATCGCTCGCTCGCTCTGTTTCCTGTCACTTTGTGTTAAGATTGTGTACCAGGCCATGTAAACAATCTCACCAATGTATCTATCGCACGCATGCGTGCGTACGAGAGATACATTGCTCTCTCTCACACACACACACACGCGCACGCTCGCTCAACAGTCCCATAATCACGTAGTCACTTGAATGCATGAATGCAAACTCTGCAGTCGTGTAATCAAAACTGCCACTTGAATAATTGCAACTGCCTCCCCCACACACTGAATTTACAATCTTGTCATTTGACCGCAGAGTCCTGCTGCCTGCCACCTCCTCACCACACACACACACACACACACACACACACACACACACACACACACACACACACACACACACACACACACACACACACACACACACACACACACACACACACACACACACACACAC
>JAVQJD010093679.1:0-31168 GCA_036023655.1 Nannoperca australis | reverse complement strand
GTCTTGACTCTATTTTCTATTCATTTCACAACGTATGGTGGTGAATAAGTGTGACTTTTCATGGAAAACACAAAATTGTTTGGGTGACCCCAAACTTTTGAACGGTAGTGTATGTGGTAAAGTATTCTCCAGCAGGAGGGCAAAGGAGCACACAAACTGGTAGGACAGACTGTAAAAGGCAATTTGAGGTGAGGGTGACTCCGATAACTGATAAAATAGGTTGCAATCTGCTTCCTCACCAGAGGGTTACTTAAGTTGGATTTATGCTCCTCCATCCAGGTATCCCGGCCGCCCACTTGTAGAGGCCTCTGGTATAGTAATTGATCTACAGTTCAGCCTAGGACTTAATGTAAAATGTTGAAGCGCCACAGCAGCACTAGACGGATGCATCATTCATACATTACCAATCCGTGTTGTGCTTTAATTTTACACCCAAAAGTAGTCTTTCACTCACAATGTGTTAGACAGTCATGATAACAGCAAGGAAGAAGGTTTGGACTGGAAATAGTTTTGCCAGATCACCAAATATAAAGTTGTCTAGTTACTGGAAAGAAGAAGGTTTGTTTTCTTCAATGTCGACAATCTCTACTGTCATCAAAAACATGTAGTAGAAGATGTAAGCAGCTCAAGCTGACCAAACACAGCGGCATCCGTGTAATATCTCTGTAGGTATGAGTGCACGTCCGCTCCAGCAGCACCTTTGGCAGAGCTACAGAGCATCCTCGTGCGGCCTCCACAACATCTTGATGCAAGGGTCCAGCATTATCTGGGAGTGAAAAATGACCACTCTGATTTGAGATGGCTAATAGTTTGCAGAGACCGCTACAGAGAATTGGCAGTGAGTGGAGAGGACCAGCGACGGCCTCATTAACACAACAAAAGGGTAACGTGAAACACAGCATGAGGCAACCTTTTCAACTTCTTGTTAAAAATCTTGTCATAGAAAAGATGAGTGTTTTGTGCGTAATGGGGTCAAAGGATGCAGGTGAGGTAAGAGCACAGTATTGTTGGGAATGTGACACAGTGACAAGTTAAAATGACCAGCAGACGAATGGGACTGTGAGTGACCGTGTTTGTGAATTGGAGCAGTCGGTCTACTGAGCTTCCACGGTGACGTCCCTTTCCATCAGATTTACTCGTCTTTCTCTTGCCTCTCTGTATTCTCATCTCCCTTCATGAAGCACGAAGGTAATTGATTTAATTTGTGCTACACAAGCTAATATTCAATCACCGCAAGCTCCTGACCTTTGGAGTGTGAAACACTTAGCTGTGCTAATTCTGTCGCCATGCGAGCAGCATTGGATTCAGATGCCTGCTAGTCCTTTGCCACCAGGCAATAATGGGTTATCTGCTTAGATTGCTAAATGAGGTGTAAAATGAAACAGCACATGGTTTGTTTTCCATATTTTGAGTTAAAGGCAGCTGTGCTTGCTTAATGGATCTTTCTCTGGTCACTGTAATAGCTGCCAGAAACTAAGTCACCATTTGTTTCAGGACATGGTTGAAGGATGTGATGTGCAGTTGCTGCTTTGAAGTGATAATACTCTACTATTGGTTAAATGGTTTCATGTTAGCAGTAGAGTGTATCTAGGTTTTTTAAAAAGAGGAGGTGTTACAATTTCAATATATTGTCTATTTAGTTAATAGTAATTTAGTTTTCAGAACCTGGCATATTTAGAAATAGATATCTTCACAACATGAAGGTCATTTGGCATTTGATGAGTTTCAAAACATGATTTCTAAAGAAATGAAAACTTATTTTTTTCCTCACCAATGCAGCAATCAATCTGAAGTGTGGCAAGGCTGATGGGTAAGATTGCTGTTATTGAAAAAACATAAATTGTCATGGTCCACTTTCAGAGGCCAATGTATTTGTGATTTGTTTAATACTGTCAGATGTCAGATGGGGCTCGGCTGTGGTCAGTACCTAGGAGATGTGATTCTTTTCTTTGCATGTCAAAATCTGTTTGGCAGGTTTCTGCACAGCAGAAATGAGAAACACCTTCTGTGCTTTTTGAAGGGAGATTTCCTAGGCATGAGTGATAGGTTGCAACAAATTGCCAATGTGAGCCGGTGACACGCTAAAAAGAAACAACCATCGTTTTCACCCCAAAACATAACCCTAGTCAGGAGATTGTAAATCTCAACTTGACTGCTGCAATAGAAATTACCTTTCTTTTTCATTCCAGGAAAGAGCAAAACAACTAGTGCTCTGAGTGTTTTATTTATTTTGCATTCTTAAAACCAGCTGTGTTACATCTACTCATGAATGATACATGGCCTGGGTCTTAGCTTTAGGGTCATAGTAGATGTAGAAATAGCACTGAGTATGCAAACTGTAGCTACTCAGACTGCTTTAAAATCTAAAACAACCTCACTTTTTCTGCCTTCCATCTGTAAGATTTACTTTGTTGTGAGCTTTGAGACCGTCGTTACATCAGGATCAGATAATCCCAGGGATTAAATGAATCCAATGTTAAAAATAAATGCCAGTACAAGGGCAGACACCTGCTGATTAAATGTTTTTGTTGAAGTCTGCCATCCTAAATACAAAAGCTAGGAAAGATACAAATATGTCAGTAAAGCCTTCATTATTGTGGCGACACGCTTCACAACAAACAACACGTCTACAGGATTTTATATGATTTATTTCAGAGTGCATAAAGGGATCACACGCAGTTTATTTGGTTTTATGGACAAAAAATCACATTCTAGGAGGGAACTCATCACAATTAAATTCTATGAGAAATTGAGAAATGTAAATAACTATACGTTCAGAAAATAATATCCAATTATACTTTTACCCGGGTCTGTTAAAAAACAACAACACACATTTCAGATGTATGTGTATAAATACATACAGGTCATAGGTCAATTTGGGGCAATATAATACCATGTGTGGCACAAAAAAATTGTTTGTCACCACATTAAGACACTGCAAGCAGTTTCCAAAAACTAAAAAGTAAAGTTTTATTTTCAATGTGTGATTAATTGTTTTGTCCAGATAAAAAATAACTTCCCACATATCCCTTAAATGAAATGCACATCAAATGAAAAGGAAATGGCCAATTTTCTGGCCAAAGAAAATGTGTGAAGAAGCACCAGATAGAACATGCGAAACTTAATGTGGCAAAGGTGAGGAGCTAGGCAGACTAGAAAATAAAACTTTAGCTGGCTTAACTTTTAAGTAATGTTAGCAGGTTGACTTAACTAGATAAAAAAAAACACTGCTGCACTACCTTTATAAGGCTACTTTATTGCAACCTGCTGGTATTAATGCTTGTAATTAGAAAATTGTTTGGCTTGAGTGGGCTTGAGTTTTGTCCCCCTGTCCATAATTCCTAATGGCTGGCCTTGTCGCAACCTCCAAAACGTTTAAATGGGTATTTTTTTTATTGGGTCAGAGTCATTGTGTGGTGGATTTTTATCACTAGGTGTCCTTCCTTTGTAATGTCAAGGTCTCTCACTTCTGTTGTATTCCAGTAAAGTTATTAAGGTACAGGTGCAAATGTTCCCAAAACTTTGACATGTCATGAAGGGGTTTGAAGAGACTGAAGATAACTTTGTATGCTTTTATAATAACAATATGAAAATAAATCATCATAATTAGGTTTAAAATAGGGTCCACCACTGTCTCCTCTACCATCACCTCTGCCATAGTTTTGGGATTATAAGTAACTGGGGATCAATACATCTCAAAGATAAATTAATAATACTGTCACCATGTCTTGATTGCAGTTAATTGATTGGTGTCAGCCTTCATGTAAGTGTTAAATTCTACAAATTTAAGTAATCCTTATTTGTTTGTAACATATAATCATTCCCACTGTGTCAGCCTTGCTAAAATACATACTGGTAGAAGTCAAACTTTTGACTGGTACTGTATTTTTTCCTGCCCCTCTACATCACCAGAAAGAATCATATCCGTCATCAAGTAAGAACCACTTACGAATACCCAATTAATTGTTCCACAAATTCAGTTTTATATCAATATTAGCTGATAGTTATAATATTATAAGCATTTTTCATTCAGATATTATATATCTAATAGTGTGTTTGAAACACAACATTTATTTTTCTCTACGTGGTTATCTAATAATTTGCTTATCAAAGAAAATCAGTAACCAATATTGTTTGTATTTCAATCAAATCTTTCTATCAAGGAGGTGACTCTCTATGACAGCCCACTCAATCACTCTGACAGCGCGCCCTATTCCTGTCCAACTAGAGTGCGTATTGACAATGACAGCTCAAATCTCTGTCTTGAAAAACAAGTGTCAAGCCCTCTGTCAAAAGGATGAAAAACAACACAGCTGCTCTCGCTCACTGTCTCTGGACTGTTGAGCACTCAGGGCCACACGCTTCTTCATATATAAACTTACAAGTGTAAGTGTGTGCCCTCTTTGGTCTCGACCACAAACAAGAATCCAGGACCACTCTCAAATTACTGTCAGCCAAACCAAAAAAGATCGATGAATTCAAATACATTCAGAACAGTAGACCGTTTGGGTCTGTCACGCTGTTTTTGGTGCCTTGTATGGGTACATGTGTACCACACAACCCAGATTTTGCTTATTTTTGTCCATCTATTTACCAAGCGCTTGTCGCTGAGGAAGAAAGCATCTTTCAACTGGGACGAACAAAGTACAGTTTAGGGCTATCCAGGCAATCACCTGCTTCCCAGTGCCTCTTATCCCCAGGAGGAACCTGCACAGCTCCTCTAAATGTCTCCCAGCAGAGCATTGCTCTCCAACTGGCTCCCATATTTCTGCTCCACTGGACGGTAAAATAAAATCCCACCAGCTGCGCACACACACACACACACACACACACACACACACACACACACACACACAGAAAGATAGAGAGAGAAATACAGTGCTAAGTGCCTTGCAAGAAGGATTTACAATTAAAGGCACAGCGACTCTCCTTACTGAATGCAAAGCAGGGTTCTTGCGTGATCTATTGCCATCAAGTGCAACAGACCCTTTCAATCATCATGACAGACTACCCTTAAAGATTTTGCTGTACCCTGATCACACCTTTACCTGGGTTGTCCAAGGATATGAATGAATGTTCACATGTAGACATGCAATCCCTCTGCTATCAAACGTTTGATGTATCCTGCTCAAATATCCATGGACAGGAAACTGGTGATGTAAAGAAAACCTTTTTTATAAATTCACAGCGGATCAATGATGCTGGGATTGAATAGTGTTTTCTACCACGATGCCCATTAGGCGTTAAAAACAATAGGGTTTCTGTCATACCTATGTACCATTAATCTACCATTGATAAAAGAAAAGGTCCTATCATTAGAAACCTGTTCGGAACACTGGTCACTATCACAAGAGCCATATTGATATTGATTTCTCTCTGGCACATTGGGTGACTCCAAAACGGTCTACACAACCGAACACAGCACTCAAGGGCAATGGGCTCTACTTACTGGTGTATGTGTATGCAAGTGCATGTGGACAATTCATTTTGGTGAGGAAAAAGCTGGTTGCGGAGTTTCGCGGACTTCAGTGACGGCAAATCACATGATCTATTCTTGTTCCTTTTTAAAGTGTTTAAAGTTACCAATAGGCTGATAGCAAAGTACAGCTTTTAAGAGAAAACTTGTTTTAGACTCAACTTTATTGCCATTGCACAAATATGTACAAATAGGGAGACAACGAAAGGCAGTTTAGCATCCAAGCACAAGTGCAAAAAGGAGTAATGTGCAGAGTAATGCATGTCTGCATAGAGGTAATAAATAGAAAAACAATAAAGGGCAAATATGAATATGCTAAATATGTAGTACAGGTATAAACATAAGTGATGGTAATATTGAGACAGTTGGCGGGAAGTGCAGACTGCCAAAGCATATATGTACAGCCCCCCAAATACACACAACACTCCAGATATCGTGCCAAGTGCAACTGTTTCCTGTATTTGTGCTAAGTGATTAGAAATTGCCATTTATTTAATCATAGTAACTTCACATGTGCACAAAGATTCTCTTAATACTGCAAACACTCAAAAAAAAATAATGGTCGGTTTAAGCCGTTCACATGATTGAAGTCAATTTCAGAAAAAAATATAAATTTGATTACCAGAGAAAACGTTGTTTCGCTTCAATAATAAAAAAAAAAATCTTGAAAAAAATTGTCGCCCACTATCACAGAAAGGAAGGGCTCGTGAGGGCCAGCTGTACTGCACTACAATCAAGTTCTCATCGCAATAGAGCCATGAAATTACTACAGTCACATGAGTAAACAAAAACAAAACACAGACCTCTGCCCGACCAAACCGCCTTTGCATCTACATTTATCTCTCTGTTGGTTTTGTGCAAAATGCAGTCCATTGTTTAGTGGCAGTACAGTGGCTGTGTTTCAGCACTTTGGGTTAGAAAACATGCTTATGCGACTAGAAACCATTCAAATGAATGTATACAGAATCCAATTTAAAAATAAACAAGGAAAGTAAGGAAATAATAGAAACCGCCCACAGTGTCTGTTTTGCATATAATGTGTTGACTCTTCAGCGTGGTGGCTGGTTTTCTGCTTTACAAATGGTTTCTTTTTTCATCAGCTGAGTACTGTACGTGTCACATCCCTCTGTTTTCCACATGTTCTCCCCACTTGAGCCCTCTCTTCTCCCTGGAGTATAAGCCTCATCCTCTGAGATATTTAAATCACCATCAGTTAGTAGCTCCTCATCCAGAACTTGTGTTTTGCTTGTACTCTGTAGCCCTAAACCAAATCAAAGCACTCTCTTTTTGTTTTCTCTTGAATTCTCATGAATTCATGAAGTAGATAAAGGCCAAAAGCCCCACTTGCTACGCCGCTTTGTTTGAGTGGTTGTGACATGTTTTGCAGTGTGTGTGTGTGTGTTTACCGATATTGCTTTATATCTTTGCTGAGGTGCAGCTCCTATTGTGGAATGAATGCATTTGCGTATGAATTGCACATGAATAAATCTGTTTTGAACAGAATAACAAAAGGTTAGAGAACTTTTCTCTAGGTCAACATTACTTTGCAAGCCCTCTCATTTTTTTTGTTTGTCCTTGAATCCACTAGGGAATTTGCTGTGCGTTGTGCTACACATTAGGTATCACATTTTGAGAGGTTCTAAAATCAAATTTGTATTTTTTATCTATCAAAACAGCTAATATGCCGCTGTGAAACCAGGCAAATATTTCAATTACAGTCAATCTATTCTCACGGACTCATGAACTCAGTGATCTCTCCCCCGTGAAGGTATCCAGCTGCTTATTGTTTAGTTGCAGAACCAAAATGAAATAAGTCAAATAATGTGTAATGTAAAATGTACAATCTTTGCAGTTTTACAGTTTGAGTTTAGTCTCTTACATGAAACATGTCTCCACTTCCATACAGATGTTGTATACTATGCAAGCCACGCAGTTAAGTATAATGTAAATGATGAAATTCATATATCATGTGAGATAAGTCCATATTTCAGCTTTGAGAATAGTACATTTTCCAACATAAGTAATAATTGTGTTTTAGATTAGAAGCTGTGGTGTAGAGATGAGACACTGAGCTAGAAACTTCATATATACTCATACAAGACGCCCATCTTGATCCACACCGCATTCTGTCCACTGTTGCACACAAGATGAACGCCTCTGCTCAAAAGCCTCTCTTGAAGGAGACCTTGCGACCACCCACTCAGGAAGATTGCCAGAGGATAGTTTTGCCATCATGTCAGCATAGTGCAGCTTGGTTTTGATGTACCATAAAGCCATTATTTCTATGGGGCTGATAGGGACTTAATTAGAAACTAAATGAATCCGCTACACATCAGACAAGCCTAATTAAGCCTGACTGAAATGCTGGGATAATTGGGTTTTCAGTTCAGGGACCCAGAACATCGACCCAGACCCTCTTACTGACCCTCCACGCAGGTCCCCAGGTCTCTAGGCTGCTTACTCCAACCAGACACGATGGACAGTCAGCATATTGTTACAGGAAGCAGAGACCTATCTCACCATGTTGACTGTCTCATTTGGTACTGTGTGTGTACTCTGTGATCCATGGAAACTCCTCTGATGCCCTTTATAATCCCATTAAACCTATTGTCTCCAGCTTATGGCTCACTCGCTGGAGGAGAGGAACAAAAGGAACCGTCAGGCTGCTGCAGCAGAGCACACATTTGAGGTTCAGGTGTGTTCGCCAAAGGGAGTCTAAGGTTATCAAACCATGCTGTTCCACAACACTTGACATGCAGGGAACACATCCCCTTTACCTTAATGTCTGCAACCTTGAATTGAAACTCATTTCAGACAAAAGTTTATTGCCTTTTCCTATTTTTGTTGAGACCCGGTATCCTTATATTACTACAAATAGTGTTGTAAAGCAGTCAAATTTTAAATCAGCATTAACACTAAAATTGTTATGTTTATTTCACCACTCCTAAAGGAATATATTTGTAATATATATTTTTACCCAAAAATGCAACTCTGATTGTCATAAAATAGGTAAAACTATGCAAATAGGGATCTCATATTGCATAGTGTCAAGTTACTGAGTGTAACCAGTCATGGAGTCTGCAGTCTGTTATCCTTTCATCACAAAACATATGTTGGAATAGTATAACATATTTTACTTCAGGTTTAAATTTGTGAAAATGAACGCATAAAAACAAGAAAGCAACACGTGCTAGAAAAACTAACAGAAGTCAAAATGGTCTGTTCGTGGTTTATATCGATTGTATACTTCTCATAATTTTACAGTAGACTGAAAGGAAGAAACATCTTGAATCCTGTATTTAGCTGACCAACATGTCAGCATGAGTAAAATTAACCATACTGTTGTTGCAGTTGTCACTGCCTGTAATGTTCTTGTATCCAGATTAAAGGTTGTGTTTAGATCCAGTGGAAACAGATTACAGTTTGCACTTGGCATCACAACATACTGACATTTCCACTTCTCTGCCTCCATTTGAATTTATCTAAAGTAAGTCTGAATGCTGCCAGGCAGAATAAAAAGTACACTTTTTGCTTAGTTTTGATTGAAAACATCTGCTTTAAAAGATCTCTGCTGCCAATGCATTAAACTTGATTGGGAGCACATAGAAGCTGATTGAAGTAAAAGTAGCTGGGGAAGCAGGGTGAAAAGCAACATGATTTAACACAGTGCAGAGCAGCAGCAGAAATCGCCGCACGAAGACGGGTTACCAGAGGTGGATTTCTTTTGTCTGACGTACCCCCATGGCCCCATCAGATAGGCTTAAGTACCCCTTTACCATACCCCTTTAAAAAGGGATGGCTTCATTATATTGTTCAATGGTATTTTGTGTATTTATGGCCAGGTTTGCACTTGTATTTGTATTACTGCAACTTGGAGTTTACAATATCTTTACTTTTAGGTTGGTTCTCAGGTTGGTGGAAAACTGAGGCATGTCTTGTTCACTATAAAGATCAGCATCACACAGATTTGTTATCTTACTTGTGTGTTAATTTTTCTCCTAAACCCAGGTCATGGTTTCTATTTTTTCAAATTAGCTGAGCTTCACAATTTCCCATGTTTCCCCAGTGTTGGGAAACAGTGATTTGAACAACTTAACGTTAATTGTGTGTAAAAAAGAAAGATCGGTTCCCTTATAAATGGGTTATAAGGGGCTTCAATCAAGTAACACAGGGAGACTTTACTCACTGGTCTTGTGAGCTTTATATCTGTGTTCAGTCACACAGCTGAAGGGGAGGGTTGTGATGGGAGTTTGGCAACTTGGGTACCAACATTAAAAAGTCAATGTGGTTTGGGATAGCATTTGAATACATGTCACCCCGAATATCTATGAATAATGCGTTGGGTGATCACAGTGAACAGGGCCATCCACAGACATATAACCTTAAAAAGTGTGTTGGACCTATAAACCAGTGCAACTGTTTAACAAAGTCCCTGTGCTTCTGCTGACATTCGGGTTAAAATGTAATTACACACGGAGAGTAATAACTGACAAATTCACATTGGCATGTGAGGCTGTGAGAAAGCCCAGTCACGATAGTCTAAAAACAAAGACAGCCAGACAGACTCAGGTGAAAAGGAGAGATGTCCAGGCACACAAGGGAACAAAAAGACAGAGAGCACTTACAGCGTGAGGAAGACGACAGCGGTGGCAACAATAGAAGTCAGATAATCACAGCTGCTTAGGTGACAGCACGGCATGATTAACACTAATGACCCTACACTTTATGAGCCTCTACAAAGACAATTAGTCCTCCCACTTTCCCCCTCCTCCTCCTCCTTCTCTTCCTTTTCTCTCCTCTCCATGTATACGAATTTAACCCACACGTCTCCCTCCTCCACTCCATCCCATGATCATTTCACTTTCCTCTATCATCACTGGTAGAGGAGTTGTTGTAGGTTTAGGACACACTGACATCTGTATCTGTATCCGTAAGTGTCATCCTTGTTACGTTCAGAAGCACTTGCAACCCTCCTCCGCATATCTCTTTACACTGTGAGAAGTGTTGTCTTTGTCTATCTTTTAGTGGATAATTCACAGACTACAGTTCGTAAACACAGCATGCAATTATATGTGATAAATGACCCAATACGGTGATACCTGCTATGGTGTAGCTGACATGTGATTGATCATATGGTCGCTGATTGATTGCCAGTCTGGCCAGCATTACCCAACATTTCTTTGCAGTCAACAGTAGAAAACCAAATGTAATGGTTAAACAAGTTCAGGTGGTTGTAAGATGAAAATGAAGTGCGCTGCAGTGACCTTGAACATCCTAACTTGATCTACTATGATCAACAAGCATCTTCAGTTTTATAAAACACACATGATGACATGAAGACACAGAGACTCATGCAAGAAACAGTAAATTGGCAAACCATGATGATGATGATGATGATGATGATGATGATGATGATGATGATGATGATGATGAACTTTTAACTGCTTGAGAATTTTGTTCATACCACAAAGAAAATTGTACTTCTTTTTCTTAAATCACTAAAAGCAAATCTGTTTGTACAGGTGTTTTTTTCATGTAGCCCAATAAATGCATATATTGCAAGACCTGGCCTAATAATAATAATAACAACTAGTGAGATGCTGCCACCATAATCTCATTGAGCTTTCAATGGATCATGGAAAAAAGCAACTACACAACAGTAATAAAGTCTTGTAGTTTATCTGTTATTTTTGATGGTAATGATGGCACACTTTTGTAATAAATGAATGCGTTGATGTGCATTAAAATAGGTTTACCCATAACAAACATCCCTCTATCCCAGTCTGAGTGGATGCAAACGTGAAGGCACCTTTGTGTACTTTACCTTTAGCAGACCATGACAGCCTCTCAGCACAATTAAATTTCCCCTCTTCACTAACACAGAGCGGAGTGGTCTTGAAACCTACGTCTCCCCGGTGTTCACAGGCTCTGTGGCACTCAGAACTAATCCCCACATCAGGACCACATGCCAATAGATCTGTGGCACGTGGGGGGCTCCAATAATGACTTGCAGCCAAACCCACAGTGCGAGACCTGGACTTTCTAACATCATGTATTTAGCAGACTATTGACTCTCTGACACCTAGCCTGTGCTTGTTGAAGAATGGCTCCAATTTATCTTATGCTCCCAAGACTGTACTGATTTAGAGGCCTGACAAGTGTGTTTGGTGTAGAGGGGAGTAGCTTTACATAGTGCGTCTTTGTCTGTGTGTGTTTTGGGGTGTTTTCTGTGAAGGCAATACACTGTGGGTCTGAAGCTGAGTATTTTGTGCATGCATGTTTTTCACCTCTACCTACAGCTGAAGGAAGGGGCAAGGAGAGGTCAGGCCTCTTTTTTTATGTTGGCTATAAAAAAACATCTTTGATGTGTTAATGCATTGCTTTGTTAGTTCTGTACATGCATATCATTTACATATTAAAAAATGTCTGCTTCCCCAACAGGTAGACTACATATCCCATCTAGCCTGGGAAGACGGTGTTGAGATAAACATCTGGACAACTTTCCTTATTTACATGATGGAAAATCTTTAAAATGTGCTGTAATTGGAGTGAAATGTAGCAGTGCTTTCTGCTGGCAGAGACCAGAGAGTCTGCGAACATGGCTCCCCCATGGAGAAGTCTAAAGATCTGCTGCATTTCAGCCCAAAAACACACATTACTGATGAGATGGCCCCACAAATGACAGCCCGATGGAAATGCAATCAGATCACAGGAGATCAATGCTGCCATTAAGCATTCTGACCACATCTGTCAGACTGAATTGCCACAAAAGCGGCTTCAGGCTACAGTGGGCTCTCTGATGTGCAATGGAAGTATGCAATACATACCCTTCTCACTGTCACATTCATCCTCACATGTTCACAACCGCAACCTTAACAACACCATATATGTTCTTCTTTTTATCAGTCACATCTGCAGTGCAGACATAAACAATACTGGATGATCTGTAGGATGTTCTGTGCATTTCCATTTCCACTGGTGCTCTCATTGTGTGTGAACTCTGTACATATACGCAGGGCACGACACCACCACCGTGATGGTACAGCCTCAGAATACTAAATATTTAATCCCTTATATAACTTCAAAAGCTGTCGGCCACACTCTCTGGACACTGTTCATAAAAGGGGCTCTGGAGTTAGAAGTCACGATCATGTGGTATGCAGTGAGAGTTCAAACTCACCACTGCCCTATAATGTTTCTTGGAAATTATATTAGTCACTTTATTTTCTCTTTTTTTCTCAGTACACGTTTCAACTGGTACATTAGCAGTCAACCTCTAGCCTTTGCCTCTACAGGAAATACTAACTTCTAGCAAACAGACTTTATTTTAACTGATTATTTGGTGGATAAACAAAAGTAAGATTCCTACTGATTAAATAGCACATTTACTCTTCATGAAACAGCATGCAGCACAGCAGGCCACAAACTGCAAATGCTTTGTGAAATTGCCATATAAAAGTACATGAATGACTCTAAAACTGCTTTTTCTAACATGCACATCTGTGTGTGCCTGTGCTAAAGTGAGAAAATAAGGGAGACAGAGAAAGAGTGAAAAGAGAAAGAGACTATTGCATGTGATACCCTGACTTATCCTCTAAAGTGGCTCCCTCTTAACAAGCAGGGCTCAACCCCAATCCTGTCAAATAGTCATTGGTCTGACGGCACGCACTGATACCAGTCATTTTGAAACTAGCACATGATGCTGCAGGGAGACTTAAAGATACATGTAAAAACATATTTCACTGGTGTTTTATATATATATTTATATATGTTATTATATATAATTTACATGGAGGCTCAACCATAAAGAGATCCTGGTATCATGTTGTCTTTGCTATCAATGATTTAACCAACACAATGTTCTGCATTCCAACGGTTACACATAATTTATTATGGTATATTGACAAAAATTGACTCATTTGTTCCGTGAATACAACAGCACTTAAAAGATGTTACTTTCTATAAATAATACCATATTGTATGTTATTATAGTGGAATTGTAGTTTAGTTTGAATGTATTATATTTGCTAATGTACAGAGATAATCTGTTCTTAGATTTAATGCTCTTTTTGATTCTGCCATTGGCAGCAATGTACTTACTTATAGCACTTACTTATAGCACTTGTGATTCATCTCTTACAAGTTTGATGATACATCTTGTTGTTTTCAATCATGGTTCTATGCACTTTATGTAAAGCTCTTACTTGGAAGTCGCTTTGGATAAAAGTGTCTGCTAAATGCCTAAATGTAATGTAATGTAATGTAAAGTAATAACGCCACAGTCCATTTCCATATAAACAGGTTTTTGGGTATGTGCAAATATTGTAACGCCGACCTCTCAAAGGTGGTTTAAGGAATGGAAGAGGGAGGCTGGGTTTGGACACGCTCCAACAAGGCTGCATGTAAATGAGAATATTACTGGAATATTTATTCTCAGTACATACAGAGTTTAGTAGGAATATTGTCTTTTGTGGAATAAGGGAAAAACCAAGAATATGTTGTGCATGTAATCACAGTCAATAAATTTGTGCTTTGTGTTTTGAAAAATCTGTATTGTTACATGGTGTATGCAAAAAACTTAACATGACAGAAGTGCATACATCTTGCAGGACTGTTTCTGAACTCAATTTGTATATACAGGTATGATTTTATTGTGATTATTACATGCCCAAAATCTAAATTATGCAAAATTTGAGTGAATCTGATGTCGTACATTGATTCATTGCAACAGCCCTGGTACCCCATAATCCTGCAGCACCCTGGCCAGGGATATGGGTAGACTCTGTTCTCCTGTACTGCTCGGTTCATAGGCGCAAACAGTTAGATCCTTGAATAGGGTGCACAAGCCTCCGCACCACAATGAGGTGGTGATTCTTGGAGGGGGAAACAATGTGCAAGTGTTAATATCAGTGGTTATGATGATCTGTGTTCATCATAACCACTGAAGATAAATATGGGTATGTGACGAAAAAATTCTTGAATCTTTAAATTGCTGCCTGGGGGCAGAGATGAAAAAATGTGTTTCCCTCTTGTGGTCAGGTACCGTCGTTTCCAGCGCTCCAACAGTGTGACAGCAGCTGTACAGGTAAGCTACTACTGTTTTGTTATCAAGTTACTCAAATCACCACCATTCTTCTGAAATTCCTTAAAACAGCATTTAACTCTCACATACAAGAGTATCATCCACATTGCAGTGAAAATTTGTTTCTTGAACAGATCCCTGAGGTTTATCAAAATTGTGATAATAATGACACACCATGTGATCAGAGCTGATAAGTAATGCAGTGTATATTGAGTATTTAGCATAGTGACACACATACCTGAGACACACTGCAATACAATGGAGTTCTATATATATATATATATATATATATATATATATATAAATATTTTGGAAACAAGTGGACCTCTTGTAGTCAGACTGCACCAACCATTTGTTCATTTATTCAGTACTGCAATTTATTTATTATTTTTTCCAGGCAGATCTAGACATGCCGGACCTACTAGACACACCTCTAGACTCCCCGGACACTGACATGGAAGTCCTGTCATCTGGTGCGCTCTCTCGACAATACTCCCGCGATGCCGCCACCTCCACCGTCAGCATCCAGGGCTCAGGGAACCACTACCACGCCTGTGCCTCTGATGAGTATGAGGATGTGGGCTTTGACCCATCCATTCTTCCCCCTCCAGACCCCTGGATAGACAGTGTAACCGACGACCCACTTGATGTCAACTTCAACAGCTCTACTATCCTGGAGGTATGTGGGAGCTTATTCAGTGATATTACAAAAACAGGTCCAGGGACAGTCAAGATAATATGAACAGAAAACATATTTGAATTGACACTTGGTCACTTGTATCCAAGAGGCATTCAAGGTGGATTGAAATCTGTTTGTACAAACCACCTCAGACGAAAGTTTGAGATGCATTCTAGCTAGATATTAAAAAGGTGTAAATTCATCCATCTTCTCATGATGCATATGTAATCTTTACTCCTGCCATAGTGTAACTAGGGTCAGTAAGCTGTTTGTAGAAATATGCAGCTGATATTACACTGAAATTACACAGAAATTTGCGATTCTCATTAAAGTGACAGGAAAAAGTGTACCCAGCTAATTCAACACAATCATACAGAAGGTGCACTGAGCTGCTGTAGCATTTATCTGATCCCTAATCAGTTGAACTACTGAATAATCTGTATGGTTGGGGCAACATTGGGAATTTATTTCTCTCTTATAATTTATAAATGTAATTAATTCATGTGTTTGTGTTATATATCAGTTAGTCTTAACTGTTAGTTAATTCTAGCTACTCTGCTAAAGTGCAGAAAGGTTTTTTCTTTTGGTGTTTTTGGCAGTTACCAAACTGCTTCAGGTGCATTACCTGAAATGAGTTTATATGGGGCCTTTGTTGCATAATTGCTTCTTAATACTAAGTTCAACATTAAGAATAACACTGAACTTATTACAGAGTTCATTATTATTCTTAATACTGAGTTCAGCTCTATAAGAGCATCAACTAAGTGATGTCAGGTAATCAAAACATAAAGAATCATAAAAGAGCATTACATTACCAACAGGAGTTTGCTCTGTGTTTAAGATGTCACCCCAGGTTCTGTTAACTTCTGATGGCCACTTGTCCTTTTGTGGGCAATATTTACTGTAAATGATTTATCAAATAATCAAAAAGATCCTTGTATCACAGTCAGATTCAAGTATGCTATCTCAACATCAACTATTTCACAGAGCTTCCACTCTTTATGCTCATTAATTGTTTGCTTCTATTTACATTTGCTCAGGCTTGTTAGAAAGCTGTTGTCCCTGCTTTTAATACCGGTTTTTAGCAGAGGGATCAGCTGCCTTGGGTGGTCCAAATGTTCAACTATTTTCAGGGATTTTATTTCTATTAAAAATAGCTTGTTTTTTATCATCAATTCTGAATAATGTTGGTAATGAAAACTGAAATATTCAAGTGCTCTTTTAGATTTCATTATCTCAAGATCTCACAGCTTTAACAAAAAACATGAATGAAAATGTTGTAAAATCCATATTGGTCCAGTGATCAGTGACCAATAGTGGGTATTTATATTCATATAAATTATTGCAAAATACACAGAAATTCCAAAATTACTGATATAAAGAATGAGTTTCATTAAATTCCTTTTATATTTATAAAGATATGCATGTCCTTGCGCTTGTGCTTGAGATAACAATAAAACCTTGCTCCATAGCACTACTAGTGGTCTAAAACTCAACAGGGTGCATTTAACAGACTGAAAACATTCTTAACTTGTTAAATCTGTTCGAGGGTTACGGTCCACGCTGATTTGTCTCAGTTATATTGTTGTAAATGAAGTAATGCTGGTAGGCGATACAGATATTTTAGGTATTGCATTACAATGGTACAATACAATAGAACTGACAATAATTAATGTTCAATGTGAGTCGTGATGGATTGTACAATACTAATACAGTACTAATTGGTTTTCCTAACCTACAGAAATGAACAAGAACCAATCAAGGCCTGGAACAGTAGAACACCATAGCCATGTCCATTTAAGACTTTATACCCTGTATCTGAAAATGTAAACTATATTTAATTTCTTGTTAAACAAATATTTTAAAAGACCTTGCAAACTTTGAAACAGTCCTTTAAATATGTTTTATCCCCTAACCAACAGTAAACCAGCAATTTGATTAAAGTGAAATAAACATTGTAATAAAACTGGTACTTCATTTATCAGCCCTTCCAGAAATGTTGATCTTGCCAATAACGTAAAAACAAATATACTAAATAATAGGTAACATGATGTTAACTCTATATGACGTTTATGAATATTCCAGGTTATTGGCTTTATTTTGTTACACTAGCCTCTGCAGGCATGTCTCTACATGTGAAATGTCTGAATGTCTGAATGGCAGGTGGTGCAGCGGTCAGTGTGTCAGAGAGATGGACGCTGGTTTCTGAAGCTGCTGCAGGCCGAGACAGACCGCATGGAGGGCTGGTGCCAACAGATGGAGCTTGACCAGCAGGAGAACGACCTGCCTGAAGATGGTATGTGCATGTCTACGTTCTATCTTTGTGTGTTATTGTGTAGGAAAGGAAAAGGTATAATTAAGATTAAAATATGAAATTATAAGTCCTATTAGTATTTCTTGTGTCTTAAGATGCTCCATCACATCCTGTTGGTCAACTTCTGTTCTGGTAAAAGTCTAAAAGTGATATACTTTCTATGAAAGAATATTAGAGCACTGGCTCTCTACCCTTTTTGCTTGTCTTCCCTTAATATGAAAAAATGTCTACCTGTGAATGTCTTTGTTGTGTTGTTTGAAGGCCTGAAGATGTATAACTATATAGTATCTCTCAAGAATAGTGCAAAGATTAGAGAAAAGACAAAAAATGAACAGCATTTTATGTACCCGTATTTGATCTTTTCTGATGGCCTAAAATCATTTGACCTCTTGTGGGGGTCCTGATCCCCAGGTTGGGAACAACTGACAGAACTTTAAGAAAAGGGCATTTTTAAGAATTAGATATTAGATATTAAAGAGGAACAAATCAGATAAAGTACCTGAGTACCTCAAATGGGTCCTGAGCACACAGAAAAGTTCCAGAGGTCAAAAGTCTTTGGTAAGCAGGAACATTTTTTTTGTCTAAAACAGTATGTTGTCCATTTTCTCAAGATCTGATTGATGCACTGGTCATTCTCTTCCTAAACTCTGTGTCTATGCTCGTAGTCCTCGGGAAGATGAGGAGTGCTGTAGGAAGTGCTCAGCTTCTGATGTCCCAGAAGTTCCAACAGTTCAGGGAGCTGTGTGAGGAGAATCTGGTGAGTCTGAAACACCCTCACTCACACTGAGAATATGCAGTCAATCATTTACAGTAATGTTACACCTATATGGCCGAGATACATGTCTTCAGTTACTAAAGACAGAACGATCACTGTGTCAAAGCCACCAATGCTAACTTGAAGGTGCTACTGTGTATATTGTGTTAGTGGAAGTTACATCCCAGTAATTAAATATATATTGTATTTTTATTCTATACATTTTAGCTGCTCTACAAACAAATTTGAAGATGACCTCATGTGTATAATGTTTTTATTTATTTTCTTCCTCCCTGTCATAGAACCCCAATGCCCACCCTCGGCCTGTGGCCTCAGACCTTGCAGGTTTTTGGGATATGCTTCAGCTGTCAATCGAGAACATAAGCCTCAAGTTTGATGAGCTCCACCAGCTCAGAGCCAACAACTGGAGACCCCTGGATGCCCCTGAGAGAAAGGTACACTCACAAAAGCATTCAGACTGGCACCAGGCAGAGTGGTTGACCAGGGATAACACCAGCATCTTAATGGAAGGTTAAATGCTGGTTCTTTCACTCCATTGCAATCATGAATGTCTCATTTGGCAACAAATGACGTTTGTTTATGGTGCCTGAAAGAAAATGTTACTTTTCCACTGCTATACTGCTATCAGAGATTTTTCCAATTCAAGTTTACTCTAAAACTGAACTAACAAAAAATTTTTTGTATGTTCTTAAAACTAGAGTGTAAGACTTTTCTATATAATCTCTATGTATTTCGCAGTATACCGGAGTTTCTAAATCTGCTGTGTGTGGTGACATTCCCACGCTGGAGCACCGGTAGTAAAATGGGAGCCATGTAGAGAGAGAGTCACGTCAACAGAAGTTCAAAATGCTTGATGGTTACATGATTCTTGTAGACTTCAGATAGTTCTCTCTACATGACTCTCGATTGCCAGAGCTGAGGGGAGCAACCATAGAGACAGAGTAGCTACAGCAACTAGAAGTGTGGAGTAAAAACCTAAGACGCTCCAAGAAAAGTTCCTCATGCTCCAGATAAAAAAGAAACTCTGTGATTACAGGATTACAGTAACAGAAAAAAAATATGTATATAACCATTGGTGTAGCTTTTCCTGGTTAGAGAAACTGAAACAAGAGCAAGAGTAGGCTATGTAGCTATTATATTTACTCTACCTAAATAATGTATTATAGTCTTGGAACTGTTGAAATTTGATGAGGGTGAGCTCCCCTGTATGGAGGACTGAAACTGCCATAACTAAAAATAAATGAAGAAATGACTCAATCAATAAATGAATATGCAATGAAATGTCCAGAAATATATAAAAAAAGATTAATTACTTCATTGATAAAACATGACATAAATTTATATTTCTGTATTTCTTTATGTATTAATTACCATTTGCATATAAATCGCCCTATGTATTTACTTTCCCAATTAATTTATAAATGTATTTATGTATTTATTTATGTATTATTGTGTATGTATGCATTTCCTTTTTACATGTCTTTGTCTTTTTACATGTATCTATGCACTTGCTTCATTACGCTGCTTCAGTATTGAAATGAGGGGGGCTGTCCTTCAGTGTGTGTCATGGGATCAACCTTTGCTATTATGTGGACCATTGTAGAAGTTCTGCACTCCACTCACAACCAAAGATTCCAATCATTATCTAATATGTATCTGATAGAGTAGATAAGACATAAAACCCTGAATTTATTCAAATTAAACTGAAGTTTTATTTATTTTCATGGCAACACACTGATTAAAAGGGACACTGCATCATACATGCAGACTCAATCTTCCCTACAGACTCAGCACTGTTGATCAGCAGGTCAGACTGTGAAGTAATTAGAATATTAGAAAGATGAACATGAGGGAAGTAATCTATTAAGAACTGCACAATGAAGATCATTTACCTGTTTATCATTACTGTCTTGAACTACTGAAACATCATGCAATGTTCGTTTTAAGGCCCATATACACTGAGATTAATTTAAGCCTTGTTCAGACATGCACCTCTTTATGGTAATCTAATGCCATTTACACGTTTGGAGTCAAGTCTGAACAAGCACCATGATCACTTTTACATCCATCACTTTACATGTGCAAGCAACTCCCACCTGAGCATCCTCTCATTCAGTGTTTGTGTTATCTTAGAAAACAGGCAGCAGAATTCACTCTAATATTAAATGACTAAAACTATGTGAATACGTGAATCACTTTGAGAAGCGAGACATTGTCATTAATTAAGGGTTCAACAGCAAAACACATGATAAAATCCATCAGTGGTGCAGCCTGAGAGAGGACGCTCTCTCTGTATCTCTCTCTCTCTCTCTCTCTCTCTCTCCAGCTCTATGGTCATAGCTTGCTTTGTGTTGTATTTTCAAAAGCAGAGAGCAGAGCAGATGGATGAACGAATGGATGAAGTTGATGCTCATATACATTTTTTGCTTTTCTTTGTTGTTGATTGATGACCAGACATTTCTTGCACAATCTGAAACGCCTTTAAATAGAGATCATAGTCTGACACAGTTTCAGACCAAAGCTGTGTCTTAATTCGCATTCTTCTGTACTTACATTTACTCTTTTGAGTGCATAAGTGCATTCACACTGACAATTATGGCAAAATATAGTGCACATGAGTACCCGGATGGTTGAGTTTAATTTGCATTCTTCTGTACTTACATTTACTCTTTTGAGTGCATAAGTGCGTTCACACTGACAATTATGGCAAAATACAGTGCACATGAGTACCCGGATGGTTGAGTGTGGAATGCTGGACACATCTCACCCTCAATGACATCTTGTATAGACGTGTACTAACGAAATTATCTGAATTGAGACACAGCGGGATCACATCAGGGACATGGGTTAGGGCCTTTCATGCTTGTTTGATGTGCAGGTGATAAGGCCAAGTGTTAAAGTAGACAGCAAACAATAAAATCTTTGCACACTTTCCGTATGCAACCTTTGAATAGTTGTTTGATGGTGAATTCATGTTGCAAAAGAACTAAAATAGATTTTTTATCTCAGTGAATTAGTGCATGGGTGTCTGACTTGGTCTCTATGGTGATACAGATTTTGCATATCTTGTGAATCTGTAAATCTTTTTCAGATGTTTTCTGCCTGGTCTCTTGTACTTCTTCAGCGGTATCTGTTGTGGCTTTGCATCATTGTGAATATTGACTCTGCTGGCTTCATCATTTGCTCTCATTGTTATCTTTTTCTTTCTTGTGCTTTTTGTGTTGACAGTGAAGGCGCTTGCAAACATCCACGCATCTATCAGCATAACTGCAATGCCAACAACACCACAGGGCCTTGATACCTCTGGGCCTCAGTAGATCCATCATGTCTGTCTTTCCATCCATCTGTCCATGCTTCCTTCTGCCCTTCCAACCTTCCTTCCTTCCTGCTGACGCCTGCAGCCGCCTTACCATGTGTGGCTTTTTGTTGTGTGTGTTGTAGCTGCCAGTGTCAAGAGAGATGAACAGGAGAGAGTGTGGCTAATATTCCTTCTCCAATATTCCTTCTTCTACATTTTACAGTATGGATCACACTGTTTACCCAGCAGTTTCAGAGGACATCCGTTCAGAATAACGTGCATAAACTCCAACTGTAAAACAGCAAAAGAACAGGTCAGGAGATGAATAAAACCGGTAAACACCAGTAAAACGAAACAGGGAAGAGGAAAGTCTAACTTATTCACTCTGTGCTGAGCTCAATATACAAGAAAACTATAACATAACTACAATAAGTACAATGGGTAAAATGTGAAGCAGGAAGTGGGTCTGTAAACTTTGATGGATGTTAACAAGAGATTAACAAGACTTTCCAAATAATTTTCACTAACCTGTCTGATCATCTGACCACTTGTGTTTCTTGATCCGTCAGACTTTGTCGTAGATCTTTGTTCTCAGATCCCAGCAAGTGCTTCGCTGAGTACAATGTTGTCATAGCTGACAGAAATTATGGACAAAACTCTGAGAATAAGACCAAATAAGCCCTAATTATGCTTTAAGGAAATGTGTAGTGTCAGTAGATGGAGATGGAGCATAGTGGAACTGGTGCCATGTTTATGTGTGTATAGTGAAAAATAAAATAGATGTAGGAACAGACCCTGCCCCAAGATAGACTTGCACACAATGAAGTAGGTTAAGGTTCAGTTTTATTGTCAGTATACAATACAGGATTTCACTATGAAATGCAGTTGTAAATGTACCTATTATAATACTAGAATACCTACCCTGCATGCATGTGATACATATTTGACAGTAATGTACCCCGTTCAGATAGACTGTGTACAGCAAAGAAATCATTTATAATAATAGATATTTATATAATAGAGAAATTATGTTAATGTGGATTACACCCTTTAGGGAACAAGTTAAGATTCCAAAGTAACAGCATGTGAAGTAGCTGCAATATTACCTCTTCTTTACTTACAGTATTACAAGTGCACAGGCATACATTCAACATTCAAAAGCCTTCTGCACTCAAGCTGGCAGTTATAGTGGGCATTACAGGCACATAAACACACACATACACACACACACACGCACACACACACAAACACATACACACACACATACATGTCTGTCTTTTTCCTGAAATGTTCTCCCCTCCCCCTTACCGTCCTCTCCCATCAGGAGAGGCGGCTCCCACCTCCAGTGCCAAAAAAGCCACCCAAGGGCCCCCACCACCACCACCACCCCCTTCTGGCCAGAGACCGCTCACTGGAGAGCTCAGAGAAACAGCGGCAGGAGGCCAGGAAGCGCTTGATGGCCGCCAAAAGGGCAGCATCCGTACGGCAAAACTCAGCGACGGAGAGTGCTGACAGCATTGAGATCTACATCCCTGAGGCTCAGACAAGACTATGAGGACACTGCCAGGGATACACACAGGGTGGACATGCAATACGCACACACACAACTCAAACACAAAAATGTATGGCTGTCCGCACCAAGGTATAGGGTTGATTTGTATGCTATGTATTGATTTGGGCCTCCTCCCATTACATACACAACCTTCCGGTGTTAAAGAAAATCAAGCAATCCTGACTCTCCACTAACCTCCCATTCTATTATGATGATTGCTTTCCACTGGGACCATTAGCTTTTATTTAGATTCAGTTTAGACTTACTTGTCTTCTGTTTCTGAAGGTGGAATTCAAATACAAATCAGGTTTTATTATTATTTATTAACTTAGGAATTCTGAAATACACCTGTACATCACTGCAGCAAGGTTAGACTGTCAGGGGCTGTTACTCTTTAAATATCTATGTATGAGGAATATACAGTAAATAGCAGTAGAAAACAATGTAATGCTGAAAATGAAGCAGACTAGACAATTCCTAGCAACTTCCAAGCCCACTTCTAGAATATTTCAAATACAGACACAAATACAGATGTTGTTGTGATATACAGATAAAGATGACCCCTAAAGGTTGATGATTTAGAATCATTGCACAGCAAGAAAAAGGAACATATGCAATATTGTTGAGTATTTATTCAACTGAACATATCTATTGATAAGAAAAATCAACATTCAAAAAAATCAAATTTCAATTTTGCGGACTTTCTTGTCCATCTGCTGAGGAAGATCATGTAATGTGATTTGCAGTGAGATTGTTTTGTCACCACGTTAGAGAAAGATTATGGTCATTGGTTCTCATCAATGCTTCAGTATGATAAACAGTCATCCAACAGTGTCGGAAAACAAGATCAGGGCAGCAGTGTTATTCAGCAAGGAGGAGGCTATGATGACAACTCCTCAGGGTTAAAGGGTTAAAAAGATACCACCTTTGACCATTGGTAAGAGATGCGATGCCAACCGTGGCCTCTGGTGTCAAAGTGCTGCAGAGTGGTCAGGTTTGCTCACATCATACAGGACTTGGTTTGACTTTTGCTAAATGTTGAAGGTTTTTGCTATAGTTCTACAAACACGTTTGTACAGAGGTGATGGGCAATCTTACACGCACACACACACACACACAAACCCAAATCATGGACATGAACACTCGTTTGCACTCACATACATGAGCTGCATTCACAGGTGAGCACAGGCTGTTGTAATATAAAACTGTGTCTCTCTCTCTCTTCCCTCTGGAGAAGAATGCCATGATCCCTGTTTACCTTTCATCTTCCTTCCCATCTCCACACTATATCAGTTCTTTATTGAATTTAGGAACTTCAAGTGATGATCAACCATTTCTTTCTTTCTCTATAGTGAACACTCTTAAAATGGGGACAATATTATGAAGCAAAATTCTGTTATTTTACAAACTTTGATTTATTTTCATAGTTTTGGACGTCGTTCTTTCTGGTTGTTTCACAGCTATATAATTGTCTCACAGAGAGGTACAGGGTGCAGCAAACAGGACCATCAGGCAGCCTTTTACCAGGTTTTCTAAAAATTTGATTTTGCCTGATGGCTCGTGTGCTTGCCCGTCTCCATTAATTTTCCATCAGCTTTTGATGGCCAAAACTACAAAAATAAAAGTTAAGTTGTAAATAAACACAATTTGATTTGAACCCTGCTTGTATAACAAAGAAAGCCATCCAGTGAATTATTAAGTGCTGATACTGTCAGAGTTATAGATGTCGGGCAATGAATTGATGTGGGTGTTTGTGTGATCACTGCCTGTGCATCAGTCACATCTTTGATCTTCACATCTGTTCCCCTTCTTGGATTTGAAGGTGTTTGGTTTTTACAGGGTACATTCACACTTAAGCAATATTTAGTGGAAACAGTGACTTTTAGATAAGTGCTTATAGATTGACAAAATATGACAAATAGTTGATTTACAGAACTACAGATTAGACAACACATAAGAATGACTTATGTGTTTCTTATGTGCACAGCTCACTGCTTTTTGTCAAGCAGTGAGCTGTGCAGAGGTGAGAACATTTTAAATCTACACTGCATCTTTGAGTAATTTTGAAATCTTAGAAAGTCATTACAGACTTATTATCTGCTCTATATTCACTTTTTCTATATTGCTGTAATGCTTTTAGCTTCAGGAGGCAGTCTTGAGTGTAATATTTACTCCCAAATGTTATTCAGAGGTAGCTGAAGACCTGGTCACATCAGACATGTGATTTCTTCACACGTCTTTGTGATTGCAGGCAGTGGCAGAGGTTCGCTATCATTTAAGAGAGCAAGTTAGCTATCTCCCCAAGCTAAAGATGCTAGCCATGATCTGCGTGGAACGTTTTGAGCTGAATAGATGGCTTCCCTCACTTTAGGCTCTGCAGCACCCTCCTCAGAGGTCAGGAAGTCAGTGCATCTTTGCTCCTGGTTTACAGAGCTCTAGAACATATCGGAATTCACCAAAGAATTTGATGTGATCTGTGTAGTACTAATTCACTATACTTTAAAATGAAAAGTAGTCTACCTACTCTAACCTATGTTTTTCTTACTTAGTCCTTTTTCCTGTGCATGCTAATTGAAAGAATGGGCGCCACTGCTTAGCTAAAATGCTATTAATCTACAGGCACAATCAGCAGTTTCATCAATAGACAGTATATTGACCTCCTCCAAAGATGAGAATGGGAAGTAAGTTGAGTTGATAATGATGTTTTTGTCAGTGAGAGTGTAGAGTCACAAAGTGTTTGCGTGACTCTGGCTAAGTAGGAAGAATAGTTCCACCCTGGCTGTGACCCTGACATGCACTCTTTCATTGTCAACAGAAATGACAATATGGCTGGATGACAAAAATACAATGTGGAATTTGTTTATAGTCACAAAACTAAACTGTAATTCTGTTTTTTGAGTTTTGAAGAGGTGCGTTAAGCCAACCCAAGTATTAAAATAAAGATTTTTGATTGGGTCATCTGACGTTACAAATCTTACAAATTCATTCACACTGTTAGAAGCAGTTGGTCAGCAATATGTTTAGCATCATAATGCTCCTTGACCCAACTAATGAATTTCACTGTATTTTGAGCTAGATTTTGGCCATTTACCTCTCCTCTGCATAAATCACAGAAAGAAAATCTAATTGTTTGAAGACTATGCAACCAAAGATGTCACTGCTCTATGAAACCAATTTTATTATATGGTATTTAGTAATTCATTTCCTCAACTACACAGAACTGTAATATATGACTCTACAGACACCATGACCATGATGACAAATGTTATGGTATACTTTATTGGTATTCTTAAAATTAGTATTAATCTTAGCTCTCTATATGTGATAGTCCAGTCCAACTTGTGTGGATTTATTTTGGTGATTAGACACTCATGCCAGACATGTTATTTTTATATTGCCATGGCCAGCTTAACAAGCTAAACAAATCTTAATATCAGAGAATTGGTTTTGTTACTATAAATCAAACAAACTCTGGAATTCATTCTGGAATGTGCATCTTATCGCCTTTTCTGCTGCTGCCACTTTAAAGGGGCACTCCAGCGACTTGATACATGAAAGTCACTTTAGTCATCTTTTTCAGTCCCATTCAGCCAGTTAAAAAACACTTGTTTAATGTCTTCTGTATCTGTGTAGGAGCTTTGTCACGAGACTAACTCTGATTATGTCACAGTGATGTCATTGGGGTTATCTCTAGCTTGGTCTCGGAGACTCCAAATTTAAAACAGAAAGCCTGTGTTACAAACTGAAGATTTTGAGTTTGAAAGATGTGGGTGTTTAGCAGGCAGGGTGGGTCTAACAGAAAGAAACTTTCCAGTTGCATTATGGGAAATTCAGGGTCCAGCAGTTTTGCAGCTTGCCCCTCACCAGGAGTAAAATTCAGGATATCTCAGCCTCTGCTGCTTTGGTTTTGACCATTCTTTTATAATCTGTCTCCGGTTAGTCCCCTATTTTCATGCAAGTGCTTTACTAACTTGCTGGAGTAACCATTTAATGGAAAACAATTAAAAAGCACATCAAACATACTGTTAAGTTTGGACTCACCACCTTTGTTGTTTATCTGTGCATTGCCATTTATACTACCACTACTTATGCCCATATTTATTGTAATCACCTCTTATATACCTGTCATTCATTTCTCCAGAGCAGCAATCTGGAAATTAGACTCACAGGATTCTACAGACTACTATGATGATGATGATGATGATGATGATGATAATGTGTTGTTGATCAAAGTATTCTGTATTTATTTTCTTCTTTTGTAAAGATTAGGTATGTGTGTGTGTGTGTGGGGGGGGGGGGGTAATTTTGTACAGGATCTGATTACCTCTGTGTTTAAATGATAATGACAGTGAGCCATATTCAATGTGAAATACCCTTCTTATCAAGAGGAAAGGGCCATACAGATGCTGAAAAGTAGTTTGTTTCTTTACCATTTACTGAATCGTGTCTGCAGTGTTCCTGTAGCAAGCTTACTGTCTGTGTGTTTGGGAGGAACAGTAGAGCAGGAACAACATGAAACCAACGGGAAGATATAATGCACATAGGGAATCTTTAGGGTTCCATATCAGGCACTGGAAGCTGACTCACATTAGAATACAACCACTGGCTTACCAGTTGGAGATCCGAAATGGCTGCCAGAGAATGGCCAGCATTTTAAGCTGTGGTTTCAAAAGCAACAAATGTGAGACCCGAACAAAAAGGTAGAAACCTGTGGAAGATCAGGGCTGCCAATACTGAAATAGAATCTTCATCAAACTGAAATCTCATTTTGTTTGATGAAGTTTGTTTGCATTTGATCTCTGACAAAATTTGAAAATACATAATGTATGCCAAAATGAAAAAGAAAACTCCTTTGTCAAATCAATTTTGTGTACTCAAAACTAAAATGAAAAGGAAACAAAATGTGAAATGAACTTTACATTTTCAAATTAGCAAAAACTGTGCCACAAATTTTTTTTTACATGAAATTCCAAACTAGACTTTAGTTTTCTGTAGTTACAGTTTATTTGCAAGAGACAGAAATAAACAGTATATTCCTATATTTATATTCATTTAGACTTTAGTCCTGTCAGTACATGACACACACAAATGGAAAATGAAAATTAAATTTCAATTTTATGTAACGGCAGTACTGGACTCTCATAGAGGACAACCTTGGATGTAATGCTGTTGAAAACTAATGTAATTCCAACCTGCAGTGTGCTTGAGCGGGTTCTGTGTGCTTTTTTTCCTCAGGCAGAGATGGGAAATGTAGTCCATAAAATCAGGGTCTCCCAGACATGATGGTCTGTTATTCAAACTGTGTGTGTGTGTGTGTGTGCGAGAGTTTATGTGTTCATATGTATATATTACCATAATGGAAGAGGAACTGTGTGTGTGAGGTCTCTATAAAGTGCTTCCTGAGTCCCTTGTTTTCTATGTCGGGCCTTTCCTCAGTACGGTCTAGTAGCTTCATAGAGTCATACTATCATGTCATTCTACATATATTAACTCTCCACTCGTACCTGCAACAGATCTCGTCTTTGTACAGAAAATGGTTGAGGGTGTTTCATGACGCATGCAGACACATTATTAGTACTTATGAATCTATATCTCAGTTGAAAACATGTATTTGGTTTATTTATTTATTTATTATTGATTTTTTTTAAACTATGAGATTCTGTTGAAGTGGTCTGTCATGCTCTTCTGATCTTATGTTGTATTGTAAAGAGATGATTATATGTCCATAACTATTGACCCATAATAAAATTAACTATCAACTCTTCGTCCGTGACTGATCTCTATATTTGCAACACAGTAAACAAATCTCGTAGTTTACATGGATTCGATTTCCTAAAGGCATCAAGTGCATTCAAACATCAACGCACACACAAATGTAATTCAGTAAAAAAATAAGTAACAGGTTTCAGTGCAGTAATAAGCTGCTCTGAATTTGAAAACTAGCAAAAGAGGAGAAAGCAACATAAATCAGCTACAAAAACTTTTCAAATAGCTTTAGTTTTGTTTCTGTTTTCTGTATTCCTTCACGCTCATTTTCTCTGCATTCAAATCATGTATTAAATCAGTATATCAAAACAATGTATCGTAATATTATTCTGTATAATATTATTATTATTGTATAATATATATATTATATTATATATTATTATGAATAAGAGAACCTACACCGGGGATCAAAGCGGTAGCTCAATGAACTGATTCAATGATGTTTTGAATCCTAGAGAAAGTGTGCAATATATTGAGCTCCTCCACCTGCATAAGACATAATGGATGAGCATTGTTCCCAGCCACATGCACAGAAGAATAAAAAACACATTTCTAAAGATGGCACACTCCGTTGGTCAGTCCGTCCATCCAACACTCTGGTCCAAAACAATGCCTATGCTATTTGTGGGCTTGTTTATGACTCTTTTAATAATCATCACCACACAGAAACATGAAACAGGATAAAATATAAGCTTTCTCTGATCACACGAAACAGCCAACCAAAGCCAACAAAATCCAAATTGAATTGAGAAAATAGCACAGTAGGCATATTCATTTGCTAGTGTGAAGTGCCCTGAGATAACTTTGGTATGATATGATGCTATATAAATAAAATTGAATTGAACTGAATTGAAAATTGCATTGCAAAATGTAATGTCCGTTTCAAAATAGGATTATAATTATGGCATAGCCTACTTGGGGTTTACACTGAAAAAACATTTGTATTTAAGTTTTGGCATTTTATAAAAATTTTGACATTTTATAAACAACAAATGGCAACTGATTTAATTGTTTTATTTTAAGTTTACACTTTTAGCTCTTGGAATAGCACCATTTTGTTAGCTCCTAAGGCTGTATGGTGTAATGATAATCGCAGCCTCTAGGGGATGCTGCTGACGCTTTAGAATTACATGGCTGCAAGGTAAAATGTTACGTAAAAACAAATTTAAGAAAAAAACAAAGTTTAGAGTGGTATTCCTTCCTTCGTCCTTGGGTCTGATTTAATTCAAAGGTTGCAATAACAGTGTTGTGACATCTTCTCTGCACCTCACAGAGTCCACATACCACAACTAGCGCAGTGACTAGTAGTATAGCAAACACCTTTTGGCAACTGAAAGGAAATCTATCTATCAATTCGTGGAATTATTCCAACACAAGTGTGGTCACAGTAAATCTCTCAGGTGGACACTGTGTTAACTAACAGGAGGGTGTCAAATATCAGTAAAATAGTCGGTTTGATGCAGCCTTCAGTTTGCATTCTGAATCTGAATGTGTTGTCCCCTGTAACCACATGATGGCGATATTGCACTGAGGATTAAATAATACATCTGCTGCAAGATTAAACCGTTCCAGAGGGACACACATACAGGATATTGCTAAATCCAAAGCTTAAATATACTATGCATTTATACACAGCATGAAGGGTTCATAATTACTGTGATGTTATCTTTCTCAGACAAATTACAATGTTATATTTTATGTTATGAAATGCCATAACAATTAGCTTTATTGCAACTCACTGATACTTCCCCTTGGAGATTAATAAAGTATATATCTATTTAAACCAGCACACATTAAAGGCATTATTACCATCCATAATGTCACATTAAACTTGATTGGGATAGGATTCATATTCCAGGAGAGTGAATGATTACACTTTATGCTTCTCTGAAACAGAACTGGTCATGGGCAACGGTTTAGTCATGGGCAACGCATGCGCTTGTAAGTGCGTGCTACCCGATACGGTTGCTCCGCTCGTCTTACTTGCTCTTTTAAATCTTTTTGTTATTTAACTTTGTACTTATGCGTTTTTTGTTTGGTGTTGACTTGTTGGTGTCGTGGCCCCCACAAATGTGCTGGTGGAGACGTTTTTGGTGTTTTTGTTCACTCTGGAAGTACTTTCACTTGCAGTCAGCTGAGCGCAACAACTTCATGGCCGCTTTTGTTTACACCCGGGATCAGCTGATTGAACTTAAGCCGGCCATGGTGACCAGATCTGCGGACATC
>JAVQJD010093675.1:0-17147 GCA_036023655.1 Nannoperca australis | reverse complement strand
ACACGCCAAATCGCTGCGCTCCTTCCCCCACTGCATTATTAGTGCGTATAGCTCTCTCCTGGCTCTGCAGAAGCCATTAGCTGAGATTAGCAGTGGAGGAGCCACCCCCCCCCCCCACCCCCACCCTCTCTCTCTTTCTCTCACTCACTCACTTTATTTCTTTTCTCTTTTTTTTTCTCAGGCTAGCCGTAGCTGCCACGCTCGCTGAATGATTACCATCCATTATAGGGCCTTATTGTGCTGACAGAGGCAACTTCAGGCCCTGGCCCCAGTCATAAAGAGAAAAAAAAGAAAAGAGAGACTCATAATCTTAGACACACTCCCTGTAAGTGTAATGTGTGTGTGTCAGGGAGAGAGAGATGATGTGACTGTAGAGAGAGGAGGGAGGCTGAAAGGATGAGGAGGAGAAGATAAGGCGAAAGGGAACTGGGATGTTAGCGAAAGGGATTTGGAAGCAGGAAGTGGCTGTGGGGAGTGCAGCTATGAATGCGAAACAAGGGAGAAATTTGGCTGGGATCGGCGCGGTTATTGCTTATTTGTTGAGGTTTGACGGATGCTGCGGCAGTTCACAGCGGATGCCCGGGCAGCCACATGCACGCCCGCGCAAGCACCCACCGCGGGGAGCGATGTTAACCTTCTCAGCGATGTATGGGGGGCTCCTGCTCCCCCCCGATATGATCCCTCAGTCAGAGGCATCCACGCTCTCTCTCTCCCGCTCAGATTGCACCCTTCAGCGGCAGGAGCCGCACACGCACACACGCACGCACGCACACACACACGCACACATGCGCACGCACACACAGCGAAAAACCGCCGCAGAGAGGGTGACAAATCAACTGTCATTTTTTATTTAGAATATAAAAAAAGATATAAAAAACGTCCAACAAAACAAAACAGGCTCATTTCCTGGCTGCTGGCTCAGGTTGTTAGAGAGACAGAGAGAGATAGAAAAACACAGCGAGAGGAATTTTGTCACTTGACTGGAACAAGACGGGGACGGAATATCAATCATTTGCCTCATTTTCTACCCCCCCCCACCACCCTTTTTGTCACAACTTCCCTCTATGTATAAAAGCAAAAGGATGCTCCCTGTCGACTGCTGTTTCGGCCCACCAGGCCTGCAGTGAATAATGTACAGCTCAAACCCCTATCATAAAACAGATTTTGAAATGTTTCCTGGAGAGGTGGCCTACTTTAAAAGGTTGTATTGGTGTTTGGAGGGGGAGATTAACTGAACAGATCTTTGTGATTTTATACAATGTGTAGAGGGATTTCTTTCTCTGCCTGTACTACTGCAGAGAGTTGTGAGAGTTGAAAGTGGTTTTGGTGGAGTTTCACCTGGGTTTAAATCTGTATTATGATTTTTTTTTTGTGTGTGTGTGTATTTCTGTGTGCAGACAATTTGTTTCTGCCATCCATCAGCTCATGGTCGTGACCATGTCTGTTGCCCAACCCCGGCCCTCTTTACAAGGTCTGCATTTGCATGTTGTCAACTGTGCTCCACCCCTCTCACTTTACTTTCGCTTTACTGGTGATCACCCGAAACCTCCGCTGTAAAACAGTGTGTTTGTGCGTGCGCTTGTGTGTGCGCGCTCAAGTATGTCTGCGTGTGAGTTCATACATAAGGTGACATGTTGTCACTTGCATATAAGCCCCCCTCTGGCATTGGTAAACATGAACTTCCTATATTTATACCCATACATTAGCACATTCTATGATCGCCCATTCCCTTCATCTCCACTCTCCATACCTCCTCCACCCTCTCTCCATCTCCAGATGCATCACTCTCAATCACATCTATCTCTTTGGCACTCTCTTTTTCTTCTTCGTCTTCCCCATTTCTTGAACCCCTTCTTTATTTGTAATCTATTTTCTCTCCTTTACTCAACCTTTTTTTTTTCTTTCTTGCCAATACCCTGCTATCTCTTCCACTTCTCTCTTCTTTACTACTTTCAATCTCTCCCGGCTCAGCCATGCTATTCTCTTTTTGTTTTCCATCTCGTCTCGCTTACTCCCCCCCCACCCTCTCTGTCTCTCTTTCTCTGCCTGTGTTTCTCACCAGTCAATAATGAAAATTGCTTGCTACCTTGAATGGATTATGGGTGTGCGCAGGGGCCCTAGGTAGTTTGTTTGAAGGCGCAGCGGTGTCAAATGAAAAGGCCCGGGCCATTTTCTACCTGCCACAGGCCCTCTGCCTCCATCGCACGCAAACACACACACACACACACACACACTGGGACACACAGGTGCAGAGGCACACGGATAGCCACCGTGATAGAAAGAACCAGAAATAAACACAGTCGCGCACACATCTGATCAATGACAGCGGATCAAGCATTACCACCCCTGCCTCCACACTCAGATGCTCTCCTCTACCTTTCTTCTCTCTCTTTCTCTCCTCCCCGCCCTTCCTCCCTTCTCTCCCTCCGGTCATGTATTATGAATGTTGCCTAATTACGCAGCCCAGAATTCTTCATACGGGCTGGCACATTTATTTGTTTGCTTTGTATCTCTTTGCCTTTCTCTTGTATGCAAAATCCTTCTGTGATAGAGTTGTTTATTCTTTGGCTTTGCCTTGCTGAGATCAAACAATGAGCAGATTGAACAGGGACGGTGTGCGATTGTTGGTCAATCCTCGGGTTGATACACACCGAGAGGCGGGATGAAGTGGTAAAACATGCTAGCGGGGGTACGTGCCTCTCTGCTTCTTGTGGAATAGAATCCAAAGCACATATGCTTAGACTGTGAAGCAAATCTAAAAATATGTTTAGTTTTTCCGTTAGCGTGCCATCTTAATCACGCTGCCCAGTTTGCTGCTAGAACCTGATCTGAATGTGTACATCTGAGACGCAACATACAGCCTTGCTTTTCCCTTATGCATGACTTAATGGTCTTTTTATTTTTCCTCTTCCTAATTTCAGTTTTTTTTTTAATCTATTGTGGCAATAATTGCTTCTAGCGGTGAGTCATGACAACTATTGAGTGGACCCACGAGTAGGAGTATGTTTTGAAATTCGGTCAAGCTTTGATTGACAGCATGCCGCGTGTCGTTATTGAAAACAGAAACACATAAAGCTTTGCATATTGCATCTTCCTCCAGCAAGTGTAAAGTAGCCGCATCTGTTTGACAAATATGTTAAGACATCTTTATTTCAACGGTGATGTGGAGAGCGAGAGAGACAGAGGGAGTGTGTGATTCTGAAGCAGCCGCAATCCGAACAGGGCTGCCTGTTTTAATGTCACATCCATTTAAACGCCACGTCCTTCGGCTGCGAGCGCACAGATGTGATTCTTGTCTGTTTTTGTTTATGGGGGTGTATGTGTGTACGCTTTTATTAATGTACGAATGCTCAGGCATGTGTGTGCATGTGGGCTCCCCTCTAAAGGTCTGAATTCTTTGCTCATGTGAGAGGTGGCTTGTGTCTGAGCTGTCCAAGCAATTTCTTTTAGTCAAGGAAAGATCAAATAGAAAAACACGTTTGAGAGATGGAAACAGGCCACGACATTAGAAAGGGAACAGTATTACCACAGCTTAACCACCTTGTGGGAGTTGAACTTGTACAATTTCCATTCACTGACTTTAATTGTGAATTTAAATGTGCAGCAAATGTTCTCAGTCGATGGCTAAAGTCTACATAGTCAATCAGCATTCCTCCAGTGCACTGAGTAAATTTGCGTGGGATAAAGAGAAGCCTCCTAATCTCTGGGAACATACTATATCAAACCACTTCTTTTCTTGTGCTTACAGTAGCAGTCTGAGTTAGTGGGAGACATCCGCATGCTTACAACATCAGGTTCTGGACATAATGGTGCTTCTCTGCCTTCACTGCTGTATAATTTTGTGCAAAACAGAAACGCTTGAAAAAAACAAAAAAAAATCCTCTTAAAGAAAAGCAATGGTGCTTTCTGACTGAAGCCTGTGAACGCAAGAGAAGCTTTGGGGCTAAGATTTCACAGCCACTAATAAGCATTCAGCCTCATCTCCTCCTCTGCCTTGTGGTGACTTGGCTGCTAATGTGTGACTGACAAGCCTCGGCTTCTGTGTTGATTGGGGCAGTTTTTTGTTTTTTTTCAGGTTGGCTAAACACATGGCTGATGGACAGATCTGGGCTGCGTGTGGGATGGGTGTGTCTCGTCTGGTGTGCACCAGATCATACGCACCTCATCTCAAAGTTACATGCCGCGGCGGCAGCGCCTTACAAAAAAAAAAAAAATAAGGTGCATGCTCTGTTCTCTCATTTTAGTACCGCGCTCACTGGCTTGCATTCTAAGGTTTTGTTGAGACTGTAACTCTGAGAAAGATACAGTGGATTTGAGCCATTTCTCTGCATGATGGCCTTGGTTGGCTGGCTGCAGCAGGGAGCATTGGTTTTTATTTTGCCAGATTTCTGGGCTGCCTCTCGTTTGCCTGCTTAAATTAGCCCAGCAGGGACCTGTAGTTGCCAGAGTGATTTTATTTGGTCAAATTTGAACATTAATTCTATCCATATCGCTTTCTAACTCCCTGCCCCGACAACCGATCAATACGTATTAGCTCTAAGAAGGCTAGCGAGCAGGAAGGTCACAAGGTCATGTATTAGAGTGGTCAGGGATCTGGATGGTCATTGCTAATAATCACTGGTGCCAAATCAACAACACGGGCGTACTCCTACTCCGACTACATTGTTTGTTGTTTAGTGGTCTGTAAAAGCATGATGAGGCCTTCCCTGTGTTTATGTAAACTCGGCTCAGTATCTTAAGCAGATGAAGGCCCAGTGATCCTTTAAAATCCATTCCAGAGCCTCTGTGTCGACATCCTAGTGGAAGGAACAGCAAATTGATCACATCTCTTATCGTGTCCTACATTTGAATTACAGAACAATACGGCGTGGTGAGGATCCCTCTTTACATTTGCTCACAGCTGACATCATCTTGTTCCAGCGTTATCGCAGATGTGAACACGCTAAGACCAGGCATCCTGTTGTTAAGCCTCCTAACGCTGTAAGGTATAGGCGGGGGTTAATCAAAGATCTCGCAGCGAATGAGGCACGGTTAATCCATACTGTATCTAGGGTAAACCCCGCAGAATCCAGCGTGCACTTACGACTCACAACACACACTTAATGCGCCTACACAGATGTCGTTCAGTGAGCACGTCTGTAATTACACACAAACAAGAAGAAAAGGCACACTGGCAAATTCATTATTGAAACAAACAAATACACAGTTATCTCTGAAAATGAAATATTGAATTTTCCAAATCACACAAAAACACGACTATAATTAGCCGTAGTTTCCAGCAACCACGGCAATATCGTGTCCTTTCCTCTCCTGAACGAGGGATTTGTCCGAGACTAAAGAGAATCTGCAAACAGCAAATGACTGCGGTCGCTTCTGATTTAGCTGCGCAACACTTTAAAAACCTGGAATGTTATTTTATTCATGTGGATTCGGGTGGTCTCTTTGCCACGTCTGCCTCTTCGACTCTGCCTCCGTCTCTCTCATCAACCGTCGACCACCCCTCCCTCCCACGCGTCCCCACCCTTCTTCTCGGGCCCTCCGCCTGCTCTCGGTCACTCTCGGCGATTGCGCTATGCCGAGGGCTCAAATTAATTTCAACTTGTTAATTCCCTTTGAAAAAAAGGGTGCGCGGGAGGGTGAGGAGAAGAAGGAGAATTGAAGAAGCAAGCCAGGTTCGCTGTTTGAGTTTCTAATTGCCAAGGCCCAGAATGTGACCTACAGATGTGAAATTCCCCACTTGATGAAATATTAACTAGATTGTGGGGCTCGACGGAGATCAGCTGCACTGGAAAGCGTTGCATAGAGAGAGAGAGAGAGCAGAGAGACCCTGAAGAAGCGGTGGTACTGCAACTCGACACGGCTGAGGTTGATAGGGTCGTGTAAAGGAATGTGGGAATGAAATGGAACTCATTAGTGGAGAGAGGGAGGAATGACAGGGACCTTTACTCATGTGTGTGTGTGCACGCGCTTATGCATGTGAGCTTGAAGACACCAGGAAGCTCCTCCGAGATCTAACATGGACTAAAAACCGTAATGTGAAACATACCGCTCACCTTATCTGCGGATTTACGACCCAACAAGCCATTTGTCTTTCTCTACCTTGTTAGCATTACGTCTCAGCTCCAAAGTATTGAGATAAGCAGAGCGAGAAACGTGAGAATTAGGGAGTGGATTGAGTGTGATGGATGACTTGGTGGGTAATATTCTTGACAGATGGATGAGAAATGAAAAGTTGTTGGTGCTGAAAAAACAAACTCACTAATGGTGATGATCACATCTGGATGGGCTGATACCAGGCACACGTCGGTTATGAAAACAACAAAAAGAAAATACGCAATGACTCCTTGACAACAAAAACACCCTCAGCATTATGATCTAGGACCATGTACTTAAGCAAGATATAGTCCATTTGCTGTATTCAGCTGCTACAGCTGTCTTCAGATGTTTTAGCACGATTATAATACCACAGAAGTACCAAAAAGACTCTGCAGATGCATCTTGGGAAAAAGGGACAGCCACCTCACAACCAACGCTCTTCAAACTCGCTCCCTTGGGAGCGCATGTCAGCGGTTAGAATTACTACAAAGGCAGAGCGCGCACCTGAAATAATACCCAAAGACACATTGCACATTTTGCCTCGTAGTGGTGTTGTGTTGCATGCTTACAGCTACGGCCTCCGCTCAGTTTTTGGTGTAATATACTTAGCTTATTGAGTTGTCATTTACGCCTGACCTGCTTTTCATTCTGGCCGAAGAAGAGGACCAGAGGCCCAGTGACGGGAGGAGGGAGGGTTAGGGGAGAGAGCAGGGGACGCAAAGTAAATACATGGGGATTAACAGAAACTGTAGCCTTCTAAATAACTACTCTTCCACTGCCCCAAATTCATAATAATGTGGTCCACACTACAGATAAATAAAGCACACCCAATTTTCTTGTTTGCATAAAAATGTGGGCCAAGTGGCTGTTTTTTTTTCTCCCTTCTTTTTAGAGATCTGATTATTGTTTTAAGCTTGAGCTGGTTCAGCTTAAGATGAATGGCATGACCTCTACCTCTCAATTTACACAGGGGGTTAAATTAGCCAGCCTGATGAGGGCCATCATTAGTGCGGTGGGGTGCTGTGCTGTGCTGCTAGCAGTTGGCTTTCTGCTTTATGAAGCATTTGAATAGGGAGAAAACCTGTTCGGCAGAAACTAGGTATTGCAGAGCGGCAGGGTTTGCAGGCAGCCCAGTCTGCGGCAAATCCTGGGCATTGTTCTTAGATCAAAGAGAGAGAAAATGGCAACGTAATACGAGCTCAAATTAAATGGATGTTTTGTCTTTTTATGTGACAGCCTCAATTCTGGCCTTGAGTTTTGATGTCGGGTTGTTTTTTCAAGCGGTTCTGTTGTGGCTGGGTGACAGAGGGAGGAAGATAGAGAGAGTGAAAGAGAATTAAAAAAAAAGAGACGGTGGGAGACAGAGAACCGCATCCCTCTTCTGTTCTCCTGAAAATCCACAAGGACGCAGCAGAGCCTATTCAAAGCAATCCCAAACTCGCACGCCGCTAACCCGACTCCATGCCTCCATATTGATCCGGCATCACAGACCCTTGACCACGCTGCACGTGATGCGCTGCGACGTTCTTACCTCTCGTCACTATTATCTGTCACGCCGCTGTCACTTTAAATCAATTATCACCTCGGAGTCATTGACCTCCCCTGCCACACACACACACACACACACACACACACACACACGCCAGGTCCTTCATGGAGTCAGTGAGCAGAACAGGTGCTGTCACTGCAGAGACTGTGTGTGTGTGTGTGTGTGTGTGTGTGTGTGTGTGTGTGTGTGTGTGTGTGTGTCCGGTGAGCGCCGTCTGATGTGTCCTCATGGCGGCTATCTTTCTCCGCTAGCTTAGGTTACTTCAATAGCAGCCATTCTTCCTCTCAAAACTCCCTGCCCTCTAATTTCTGCCCTTCTCTTGATTAGAAGCACAGGGAGGAGGGGGAGGGGGGTCAAGCATACAGTTAGGTGCTTTCACCTGCACCACAAGGAGGGGGGTTGGGGGGGGGGGCAGGATCCATTCCTGTGCCTCCGCTGGTCACCTCACTGACGATTCTTTTATTCCTGGGATACCAGCTGCCGGTAAGGTGATAGGTGAAACACTCGCACACACACTCGCACTCGCACACGCGCGCACACACACACACAAAAACACACTTTTAGTTGGGAATTGATGGCACGGGGGGCATTGGTACACTGGTACACAGCTCACCGGAGAGCAGGCACAGGTGTCCAGTAATCATGCCTGTTCGACCTCTCTCTAACCTTTAATTAAAGTGGAGGGAAAAAGATAACATTTTCTGCATTCAGCCTGTTTACTTAATATCTTAACAAAGAGCGTCATTGTTGGCAATCTCCTATGTAACCTGACCACGTTTTCTCCCTTTCTTATTCAATAAGGGGTGAACAGCTTGCAGCTTAGAGAGGACAAAAACAGGGCCAAATTTAAATACACGTGAATTTCCTCTGTACTCCTCCTCCAATGTTTTCCTGCATTATTTTGACTTATTGGGCAGAAATACCAGAGGGAACAAACAAGCTGCACTGTTAATTGTGTTTTTTCGACACTCCTGTGCCCCCTTAACAAAGTGCCACTGTAAGCTGAGTGCTGGAGAGCTGTGACAGTAGGGACCAAAAACAAGCTGACGCCATTATCAAATTTCCCATTAGCTGCCCAAAATGGCTGCCCAGTCAACAACTGAGTAATGAGATCTAATAGGGCTGGAGCCGAAAATGAGACCTTAACAGCAACATTGTGGATCTTCTGGGGGGTTTTTTCTTCCCTTATTCGCTGGAAATAGTGTCAAAGAGATGGCAAGAATGAGGAAAGGCTCAGAGGGAAGAGAGACACTGTTAGCTAAGTGCACTCGAAGAAGAGCCTCGGAGAAGAGGACTATTTTACATGCGGATTAGAGTGCATATCGCCGTCATCAGACGTGATACTGGGCCTTGATAGACTGTCTATCTTTGATGCCTTCTGAGGCATGGGGCCTTATCCCTTTCGCCTATCTTCTGCAACGCGCTCCTCAAACTCGCATAGCCTGATCCAGTCCTTTAGAACCGCTGAGATGGGGAAGATTGGATTGAAAGATACATGTGCCTGCGCGTGTCACTTTTTGTGCAAAGTATAATATGTGCCTTTCAAAGCCAATGCAAATATGTGAGCAGGCACATGTCAATATGCAAAGCTTTGACACACACCTAAGCGAGCACACACACACACACACACACACACACACACACACACTCAGTTATCTTTAAACAACAGAGGTAAATACAAGATCTTTAATCTTTGAACACCACACAAAGAGCCCCACAGGTGTGCATGTTTAATGTTCCCCACGCAGCCCCTCCTCTAAATGGCTGCATTGTGCGTTCGGCCACTTCATTTTGCATTCCTACGTCGAGTAAATGAACACTGTCAACTGCAAAAGAAGAAGAAAGAAAAAAAGGCACTGCCTTTCCACTTTCCCTCCTCAAACGCTACAAAAACTTTTGTTATGTTTTCCACTTTGGCCCCCTGGTGGAAATAACACATTGTCTGGGCCTGCGCCAAACACACATAAATTTCAATATTAATTTGGTCGGCACCTCTGCAGCCTCCCCAGCTTCCTAATCTCCCTCCGCATATCTTCATTATCTGAAAGTGTGCTTTCATCTTAATTCCATTTTCATCCATCAAACGTTGGGGAGGTTTGACCTTGCGTGATCTCGCCAAAGATAGCAAGGTAGGGAGGGAGCGGGCGAGAGTGACAGAGACGGAGATAGGGGAGAGAGGGAGAGAGGGACGTTGGGAGATAAGGCGCCTGAGTTGAGATGATGAACGAGGATGGAGGGATGGGGCACATGACGGGGAGAAATGCGAGGGGGTGGGGGGAAGTGAAATAGCTTCAGTGCCAAGTTTCGAGGTCTGTTAAATGTGCGAGTGTGTGTGTGAAGCCATTCCATTCCTCATAATCCTCATGTTGCGCCAGCAGAGTGTAGCATGTTACAAATATCTCTTTCAGTTCCTTTCCCACCCCACCGCTCTTTATTCAGTCCTTCCCTCACTTGCGTAGGGCTTTTTCCATCCTCCTTCATCCTCTCCCTTCTCACTGTCGGTTTATTTATCCTGACATTAGGGTTTAATTACTCATTTGTAATTATTGTTTTTTATAATTGTTTAGATCTTAGTTGTCCTATGCTTCTGTTGTCAGAAACAGGTGGTGGATGGGACCTGTAAGGAAAGAGAGAGAGTGTGTGTGTGTGTGAGTGATATGATCAGGACGTACAGTTGGCATTAATTTCATCAAGGCAAAGACGCGCCACCTGGTGGTACTGCCCCGATGATATGAGGGAAACGTGGGTTGTTTCTGAAGATGACGTGAGGACACGCACATGCAGAGGCGCGGACAGGCGCTACAAAGGCACACAAGGAGACACACACTACTTATCCCACTTGAATGATACATGCCTGCATGATCATACTCAAATAGAACGCCTCATTAGCGGATAAGCTGGATATGCTCTCTAACCTCCCCCGATCTATCTTTCTCCTCTCTCGTTTGCCTGTTTGGATGGCAGCCCTGATCCCCTAAATGCAGGTTATCTGTCATCAGTGACTCAGGATGGAAAATAAAGAATCATTTATCAGCCTGTCTCTCCTTCCCTTATCTCAGTCTTTTTCTTTCTTTATCCTTCTCTCCACAATCTGTCTATCCCTGCAGATCCTATCACTGCATTTTTTTTTCTCTCCGTGGTGACATTCATGTCTTTAGATATAGCATTAGAAGGTTTCTAAATCTTCCATCTGTGCTTGTATGGGACGGGTTGCAAAATAGGTGAGCTGCTGGTTCTCATATCCATGGCTCAGCTCTGGCATTTGGCCGCTTCGCACCAACTCCAAGGCTTTGTTGATGCCATGTCATGCTTTCTGCTGACACCCGGACCTGTGTCACAACATGCTAGCGTTAGCGCCAGCCCCAGGCATGCCACAGACTGACAGTAGTGGTCCGTTGGTCAGACGCAGCGCTGCCAGTGGTGTGATGGATCCCTACACGACACGTAGAGCTCTCTCCCCCCCCCCCCCCCCCAATGCCAGAACTGGGAACCTAAGCTGATGGCAGGTTGACATGTGAAATGACATGACAATGCCACAAGAAACACACACACACACACACTCACACGTTGACTTCACTCACAGATAGACAAGAGGCACTTGCACGCCCGAGTGCAGGGAGCAGTTACACTTGATATATGCACACACACACATGCTCACATCACATGCACGCTTAGAGTGGAATGGTGCGCCATTCAGATGTCAGTGTACAAACAAGGGCTGAGTTCGATAAAGTAGGAAACGCGATCGCAAGGTTTGCAGGCAGACTCTATGTAAGCAACACCAGGGTCAGGGTTTGGTTGACACTCATTCCCAGTGTCTGCCAGAGCTTGTGTCAGCAGCAGTGGCTCTAACATGGCGACACAGGAGATGGCCCCATACATTCATAATGAGAGGATGTAACATAATTCGCGATTGACAGCCTCGGATGTTGCTCTGGAAATCCGCAAAAATGTACCACAGCGTAAGTGGAAATACATTTGTTATTTGGCTGACAATGACAAGCCTCCCTTTATGAATTATGAAGGTTTCATTTATCCTTTTTTTTTTTTTTTAAACATCCCTTTTAGCCTCAGGCTATCAGCTACATGACACTAGGCTTGCCATGATGGTGTTCCTGCAGCCCAGCAGTAAAGCAGCAGAATCCCACAAAGGGTGTTATTTGTCAGCTTGAAGCTAATCCACTGCCGCTCAACAATAACGCCCCCTCAACCCATCTTTGCCCCCCACTCCATCAACCAAAAACTTCTCCTTTGCCATTCAGAGCAGGTCAAGGGTTGGGCTAAGCTTCTGAAGATGTTCAAACGCATCCCCTCAGAATAGTATCTCTGTTACACCAGTGGCCTAATCCGCCACTTGAAGAGCAATTAAAAGTTTAGCCCAGACTTTAAGAAAGTAACCATGTGTGATCTTTTTTTCTCTCCATTTTTTTTTTTTTTTTCTTCCTGCGGGTCTGTCTCTCCGGCTGCGTGCATGGGGTGCATGCTAATAGGAAAGCGCTAGCTGTGGAATTCAACCAAAGGCATTCCAAACACACTGGGAAAAGAAAAGACAAAAGGGCGATCTGGATGGAAGGATCACCCACTTCCTCGTTTTCTTATCATTTATTTCCCTTCCTTTGTTCCTTTCTTATACTCTCTCCAACTTTTGCATCTTTTTTTTCCCGCTTCAGTTTCCACTTTCTTTTGCTCAATGCAAAGTGGTTCCCAAGGCACAAGCTCTGAGACTAAGAATTTATCCCCCTAGAGTTCCTTTCGGAGGACTTTTTGTGCCTAGCAACAACTTTTTATGGCACAACCCCAACCATACAATAGTTAAAAGAATCTGGGAGTTCATGTTTGGGGTTTCCTGCTGTCTTTCTGGATTTAGTAAATAGTCTTTTCTTACTGGAGCACATATATTTATACAGCTAATTCTTTTGCCAAAGACTGCAATAGAGGGTCAGTCAAGGCTCGAGAGAATGCCAGTGGACAAGCAGTGAAGGGCATTCAACTGATTGGTGTGCTGTCCGATCATAAAACGACCACATGGTAAAATGGAAGGATAAAGATCAACAAGAGAGTGCTAATAGCATCATCAACTCTTAACGAGGCGGTATGCTGCGTTGCCCATAATGTCTGCACCTCCTGTAATGAAAGTATTTTAAAAGGTGTTTAAAAATGTTATTATCAAGCTTTGTACCCATCTGGATCGCATGACCTAACAGCTCTTTGGCATATTTTTAATTGAAAGATGAGCATTTGTGTTTGTCAGTGTAATCTAACTATCTGTTATTATTTTCAAATCCATTTGTGCACAGTTAAGGTGAGGAACCAGCTGCTGGATGCTCTTGTGAGCCTGGCTGTCTTAAAGGATGCGAAACAACTACTTTTCAAACCCAGCAGAGCAGAGTAAAATCACTCTTTGCATCTTTGTTGACTGAGAAGATAACGTCGGAAAAATCTGACGCTGAAATCGCAAGAGCCTCTTTTATGTCGGCTTTGTTTTTCTTTCGCTCCTCCTGGAGTCTTGGGTGTTCTTTGGAAATGTAACCCCGGTTCTTCCTCTTTATCCTAAGTGACCTGGGAGGAATGTGTGCGGAGGAGTAAAGTTTGAAGAAGATGGGGATTGCGAGGCAGTGAAGAGGAGCACTGGAGCTTGACAAGGCCAAAGCTATCAGTCAGCCTAGAACATGATACTTTGACTCTGCAGGCGGTTGCACTAACAAAGCTGCAGCCAGCTTCTCAACCAAAATTCCCTCAACTTACTCGGCCAAAACCCTTTTTAGAATTTCCTTGGTCACTCATATGTGGGGGAAAGGGGGGGGTACCCTCTCGTTTTTGACTACTGTGGCTGGGCAGCATTAGCCTTCTGTGCCTAGCTTAGCCTGTACCATAGTAATTAAATGCAACTGAGCAGCACCCAAATAGAACCTGAATCCACCCTGATCAGATTCCAATTGATTTCCAGTCAGACGTTCACCTTGAGGGCATTTGTCCCATGTATCGCTTCAGCATCCGTGTGTCTCATGATCTTTTTAATTCACAGTGCTGGAATTACACCAAGCTTCACCTGCGTTTGAGCTTTCCACAGACAAGCAGCTGCGACTGGGTTAAGCCAATTTAAGATCCCAGCAAGTATGTTGTTTGGTGTACCATGGCTATTTGGCACTTTCTGCGCGTCTCAGGTGGCATATCACAGGTCACTGTCTGGTTGCCCATTAAAAATGAAACATGGCTTCTTAATTACCGACTGGCACTTTTGGCAATCATGGCCATACTCGTGTGTCACTGCCTTCTCTCACTCTCTCCGAGTCTCTTTGTCTTACCCCCGTTCGACTTGCCTCTTTATCGGTCCTTCCATCTCACTTACTCATACTCTCTCCTCTGTATCCCTCCATCTCTCTTGGCTGACTGCAATAAGACACTGGCCCTGCAGTTTATGTTTGCTCCCCTTGCCCCAAGTCTAGCCCAGCCACAATTACTTCCTGTGGTTCACGATAGTGGGTCGCTGCCATCCGCCAAAGGTATTTACAGCTGAAATTACACACACACACACACACACACACACACACTGTGTTTTCCAACTAGGCCTACCTCCATTGTTCCATTATCCTTTACTCTGTCCAGAAGCTCTTGTGAAGGTGGGCTCAATTACAAATCCAGACAGAATGGATTCAAAGGTCTTCATCAATGGATGAGTACTGCATTTATGCAGTAGAGCATAAACACAGTGACTATTGTGTGTTATGTACATGCACTGTATCACAATGAGTGACATTAGGCACGTCAAATGGTGAAGTTGATTGGAGTGGATCTGATAATGGAAACTTTTAATGAAATACCAACCAATGAACAACTCTGAGATTTCATGCAAAGGCAGAGCGCTGCACTTCTAAACAATGTGTTACCCATTCTGGAAGATAAAAGAAGAAGTAAGGCTCAAACAGAGTGCTGCTGACATCGGCTCAATGTTTAGTTTGGGGGAGGAAATGAAAATCAAATCCAAGAGGTCACACATTATTGACACGAGTGGCACGGTTCTGTTTTTATTAGCTCCAGCTCCGCTTCACTTAGACAGCCCATGTGTTTCCCCTTTAGCATCCAGGAAACAGGCCCGGCCAGTCTTTGGCCAGAGCTCCCCATAAACCTGTGGCTTGTTTGCATTGTTCATTTTTTGCGATGACGGATTTGCTCAATCACCCGTGGCTGTCACAGCTGGTTTTCAATCACAGGCACACCCCAAAGAGGCCCTCCGTTGTCGGGACCCAAAAAGAGGGTCCCAGCATCTGGTTAAAATAAAGCAAACTAGTGCTAACTTGTAATGAAAGCCATACAGTGAATGCTTGGCCACTCTGTGGCAGGGAACAGCATGGGGTTTAGCTATGTACTTCTTGTAATGGATGTATGTGTGTGTAAATGTTATTTTGATAAGATTTATTTTTTATTAGATTTATGATCTCTTAATACAAGGCTTTAAAAAGTAAATCCTATAATAGATGATCAATAAACTGAAATGGCTCCCAAGTGATTCTCCTTTGAAATGAAATAGGAATGGGGGCACTGCATTTTAGCACATTAGTGACGCGCTAGTGTTTCTGGTTCGGTCGCTGCTAGATTGATTGGCAGCTGAGTGGACCACGAGGGCAGGAGGTCAGTGTAGGGGGTAGAGGGGCCGGCATCAAAGGGCATGTACTAAGTCAGGCTTTACAAACACACCGGGTCTGAAAATGGCCAGTATCTGGTGAGAGGGGGTCAACTCTGTGCCATATAACAGCGTGGACAGACAGCGAGGGGAACACTTTCACTGCAACACCCACAGCCAGCTTTTATTCCTCACAATGTAATATCTCCCTTGCCATCGCTCATGCATTAAAGTATCTTCGGGGCAGCAAATCCCCAGCCGTCAACCCTGATTGTGTGTGTGCATGGCAGATAATTCTGTTAATTTTTCCCTGTGGTTTGGCCATGTGACGAGCCCCAAAATTGTCTTCCCTTTGAATACTTGAAAGAGAGAGAGAGAGAGAGAGAGAGAAAAAGCATTGGTTGTGACAACCAGAAAGCCATATGTGATTTCACATGGCCTGCTGGACAATTCATTTTTCCCTGGCTACTACTGAGACACACACCTAGACAGACACACACACACACACATATAAGGAAAAATATGACTAAGATAGAATCGCTTTTTATTTTATTCATTTATTTAAAAGACACAGAATGAAGGGAGCGAAGGTCGCTGTGCAGACGGTGGTTGCTGCAGATTCTAATCCAAAGCCTCCGGCGATCTCTGCATGAACTCCATTTCTGGTCTGCAAACAAATTAGTTTTTTTTCCTCTCTTCTATCTCGCTCTCCCTCCAGTGAAAATAAGGGGAAATTCAGGTGAATAAAATCTATTTGTTCATTTAACTTTTTTTTTTTTTCTTCCCGTCAGCTTCTTTTCTCTCTCCCAAACTCAATTTTCCCTCAGTGTGCGCTTGCTGGAGTGTTTCTTTTCTTTGCAATGGTCTCGCCGGCAATTCATTAGGCAACAGTCGCTTAATTTGTATCATTAGAAAACCGTGTTTCCCAAGGAGTATGGCACTCCACTAAATCTGTACCAGAAAAAAAGTCAATTTTGTTTCCCGACCACACACAAGCTTTGGGACTTGTTAACACACACCTCACACCAAATGTAGAAATAGAGTAAAAACAAACAAATAAACAAACCCCCCACAAAAAAATAAAAACATAAAAAACCATGATTTAATATCTTAACATCTCAAGTGTTATTACACTTATAGAGAGCAGTTCTCCTTCTGGGCCCCGATATTAATTATGCAACAAATGTTTGACTATCCAAGTGAAATTTGCATGAATATTTATACCAATTCATTTGTTGAGTGTTGATTGTAATTACATGGAAACATGATTTATTGCCAAGATTGCTGTGTTAGCCAGCCAGAGAAAGAGAACCGGGGCGGAAATATATAAATAAATGCAAATCTTTTTCACACAGACACACGCAGCAAAAAGGAAGACCATTTTTCCCAGTGGCTTGTGGGAAATTTCATTATCAAAAACAGAATCCTCCACAGTATGTGCCCGGCAGAGATTCAGAGGTTCTTATAGTAAGTGTCTCAGGATGACAAATTAACACAGAGGTTCACCTTTATAAGGTGACCTGTCAACACCTGCCGAGAACGTTCTCCTACATATGAGTGTTTGTGTGTTAACGCTTCATTTGTCACTCTTTTTATAAGACATACGTCTCACGCATACCTAATATCTGTTGACACGATTAGAGCTTGACATGATGTTTTGGCATCTGCCTCTCAGCTCTAACGGCAGTGTTAGATGGGTTGTGGATGGATGAGAAATTAAAGACGCAGTTATCGATCACAGATGCTGATAACAGATTTTACTTCATCAGGTGAGACAACTGGGTAACAAATGGAAGGGGGGGGGTGTTTGAGTAATGGGCCTCTGTCCTGTTTATTATTCTCATGATGGAACAAGGAAACATGGGGCACAGAAGGGGGGGG